>CABFOT010094435.1:2333-14267 GCA_900660305.1 Cetomimus sp. NI1144 | reverse complement strand
AGTGGGAAGGTGCCGTTGAACAGGACCACATAGCGAAGTCAATGTCGGCAAATGACATTTTTGCCGGTCTTAATAATATAATAATGCGCGTTAGTTTAATAACCAGAATCATTGTCATTATTATTATTTTTTAATATTTTTTGTAATATATATTTTTTTCTTCATAAAAATTATTTTCCCCCTCTTATCCAGGCGGGGCGGAAACCCTGATATGTATATATGTATGTATATATATATATAAAGTATACTCAGTACACGTAAATGTTTAGCATTTTTTAATACAGGTAGATCATTTTGACCCGGTCGTTTCAAAAGTAGCTCGCAAGCTGAAAATGTGTGGGCACCCCGGGGTTAGATGAACCACATGTCACTGTGATCCCCCATCTCAACTATGTCTAGACAAATATAAGTTCCAGGGTGAAGCGTATGGATTGAGAAAATTAGTGGGGCTTAGGTAGAGGACTGAACCTACATGTGGTGTATTGGCTTTCTGTCAGTGTTTGTTTTCAGAGCCACAAGTTCATTCATAATTGCCCTGATTGAAATATTGAAGATCGTATTGTCTGTGCGTTCTCCCCGTGTTGTCGTAGTCTCTGCAGGTCACTACTTTGAGCTGAGTCTATGTGCGTACAAGAACTCTGTAGGTGCGCAGGATGCATCCTTTCTCACCGTCCAGGATGATTTCTGTCACTTCCTCCTTCTCAGTGGACAGCAAGAGGTTATATACACACAGACACACACACACACGCCCACACACACACACACGCACAGATGATTCCACCTGCCATTGGGAGTACGGCGAGCTCTACCGAGGGCAACAGGTGTTCCTTTGAATGTACCGTTGCAGAGATGTGTGGAGATTCAGAGGTCCTCCCTTGCTCTGAAGAGGTCTACATTCGGTGACTGGAGCGCTGCGGTGGCAGATACCCTGCAGCTGATAGGAGGTGTGGAGATGACCCAGGGCAGGATCAAGCGGGCCTACAGGACCATGAGGAAGGTAGTCACAAACGGCACACTTAGCGGCGATGTGGTATGTTTGTAACACCCTGTAAATGCACATTGTAAATGCTCTTATATACAGCATATACAGCACCAGTTACGGGGCATAAGTACATCGAACACGGCAAGGAAAACATTCTGGTTTGGTATCAGGAGCAGGGTGTATTCTGTACTGGCACTGTGCTATTTGCCCACACAGGCATAATATTGACCTTTGTGTCTGCCAAGCTATTTGAGAGGTTCTTAAAGGCCAGGAGTGAGAGGGAGTAGCCCCTTCAAACAAGGTGACCAGTGAGCGGGTGAGAGGCCTGCTTCAAATACATACACACAAAGAGTCCCTGTCATATTGAGATGAGCTATTTCCACCGTAGTCTCCGAAAGCTCCGCGCCATCAAAGTAGCATGCTAATCTTGGAAGGGTGCCGTGTGCAGAGCCTGGTGTAAAATATCACACAGAGTGGTGTTGTGCTTTCTCAGTCTGGATGGAGCCTGGCAGATGGGCGGCACAAATTTGGAAGGAGCCTGGCACTTTGCTAACTGCTGTCAATTAAAGGGATACTGGCCCCCAATTAAACTGGCATGCCATTATATCCTTCTAAGGAAGAGTGACGGTCCTAAATCGTCCAGGGTGTAATTATAGAGCAGCATTTGAGTTGGTTTAATCACATCAGCAGTGTCGCTGTGTTTAACACCATAACTGCACGGTTTAGCCCTAAAACGATAAAGGATGTTGTTTTTTAAAAGTTTTAGATATGATATAGCGCGTACGTTTCAAAATCCTTGGTATGTGTTTTCCGTCTGAGCTTGGTTCCTCCGGCCGCTAAACATATGAAAACACACCATTAGAGGGGGAGGGGGGAGGTTCATACTAGTAACGACATGCCTGTAAGTGAAGGAGCACGGTTGCTATGTTGCTTTGTTATTGTATCTAAATGCAGAAGGGGTCCAAGTGCCACAGTGTGCATCAGCGCTCCCTCTTCACCTCGTCAGACTTCTAACCTTTCCGAGTTACCCTGTCCCAGGGCAGATCTGTCAGGTCATGTTCCTCCCGCTGTAATCGTGACAGCAACTGCACCCGGAGTGGAGGGTTTGTTTTCATACGGACGATCCAGAGGAAGCCTGGCTCATACGCACATACATTACATCCACAGTCAAAGACAAGAGAGAACAATGGCACACACACACACACACACATCACATTTTCCCCTTCCTCTGTCGTGCTGCTGGGGGGGGAAACGCCTTACATTTACGTCAACCTTAGCAACAGTGAAAACATCTTCAGGCCAGATGGACGTGGTCCCATTTTTTCCCCCTCACTTTCTCTGGTGAAGAGGGAAACATTCAGCTCCCTCTTTCCCTGCTTTACCTCAGCGCTGTTGCCATCCTGTAATTTATGGTGATTGTGGAAATAGCGCACAGATCTTTATCGTGGCCGTTATGTCACATTTGTTTTAAAATTACCCAATATGTTTTGACATCATAGAGCTAGGCAGTCGTGGCTCATTCCTCCCCCTTTTGATGAGAGCAAACTAATTGCAGAATGGAAAGTCACACACTTCGTTATCTTATCTGCTAAACCAGCTCGGATTCCTGTGTTGTTAGTGTGCAGTCCTAGAAATACATCCAGATGATCCTCAGGTCAACTCTACTCCCAGACTGGTCAGCGCAGGGGTTATCTAAACCTCTAATTGGTTATTTTGGGATGTCAAGAGCTCTATGCACATGTTACTGGGAAGTGTTCATACCACGTCTTGTCCTCCAGTGAACACTCTGCTGTTTCTTCATGTTTTAGTGCTTGGAGATCCAGAGCTTCATCTATGGTCCTCAGCACAAGAAGACAAAAGCTACGCAGAGAACTGTAGACATGCTGGCCCAGTAAGTCTTCAGTCGACGTGCAGACCTTTGGGTTATAGTATGTGCCCACTTTTGCCGATCAACAATTCACCTTAACAAAGTAGTGCAGTGTAGTTACTCAAACAGTTGACTAAAAGAATAGAGATGTGTGTAAACCTAGGAATGTGATGTGACCTGTTTTTCAGTGATACAGCCATGTATGTTTTTCCAGGGCACCAGAGGTGGCTGTCGGACAGCCGAGGCAAGGCAGTGGGAAAACGAGACCTCCCTTCTGTGCAGTTATACCATCTTGTGGCAAAGAGGGCAACTCCTCCAAATAGGAGGAGGGCGCGGCCGAAGTCAGTCGCTTTTGTGTTGGATCTGCATGGATTGTGCTTGTTTTTTATGTTTTTATACGTTAAAAGGGCTTGCTGTTCTTTGAAAGCACATCAGTGTCAATGTTTTACGATCGGACCACGCTTTTGGACATCGGGTTAGCCGTAAAAAGCAGTTTTTTGTGTTATTGTCCAATATTTCGTGGCCGGCAGAGATTCTCAGAGAGAACAATGGGGTCAATGGCGGGAACAATGGCTTACCTGTAAAGTGCACTGGGGCAAGCGCGGGGAGCCAGACACCGCCTACAGTCCCAACCCCATCGTTCTCCTCTGCCGAGTGTGTTCCTGGCGAACGTCCACTCCTTGGATAACAAGTTGGACGACCTGAGGACGAGGATCCGGTTCCAGCGGAGTATACGGGACTGTAACGTCTTCCGCCTGATTGAGACATGGCTAACCCCTTTGATTCCAGACCACGTCTGTCCGAGTCTCTCTCTGTTTTCCATATGGACAGAACAGAGAAGTCCGGGAAGGATACCAGTGTGGCGCTATCAGATCTGCACAACACGCTGAGCGGACACCGGGGAAAGCACCCGGATGCGGCACTGATTGTGGCTGGTGATTTCAACAAGGCTAACCTTAAAAAAGTTATGCCCAGACTCTGATGCTGAGCCCTGTTAAGGTGCCCACGTGCTTCAAAAGTTCCACCTTTGTCCCTGTGCCGAAGATCGCCTCCCCAGCATGCATGAATATCTTCCGGTCGGTAGCCCTCACCTCGGTGGTCATGAAATGCTTTGAGAGGCTGGTCAAAGATCACATCTGCTCTGTCCTCCCCAGCTCCATGGACCCCCTTCAGTTCGCCTACTGTCCGAATAGATCCACGGTGGATGCCATCTCCCAGGTGCTACACACCACACTCTCCCATCTCAACAACAGGAGGTGGGGTTATGCAAGATTGCTGTTCATCAACTTTAGCTTGGCATTCAACACCATAGTCCCCATCAGACTTGCTGACAAGCTGTCTGGTTCTGGGTCTGAGCCCTCCCCTGTGTGCCTGGGTCCTGGACTTCCTAGCTGCCAGGCCCCAGGTTGTCAGGGTGGGTAGACACACCTCCAGCTCCCTCATCCTGAGCACCGGCGCCCCTCAGGGCTGCGTGCTCAGTCCTCTGTTGTACTCCCTATACACATGATTGTAAAGCCACGATCAGCTCCAACACTGTCATAAAGTTTGCTGATGACACGGTGGTGGTGGGCCTGATCACCAGTAATGATGTGAAGGCCTACCATCAGGAGGTGGCTGGCCTGGCACTCTGGTGTAAGGACAACTGCTTCTCATTGAACACCATCAAAACGAATGAGCTGATCGTGGACTTTGGGTGACGATGAGGGACACATGCACCGCTCAGAACGGATGTGGAGAGGGTGAGTAGTTCAGTGATGGGGGTCAACATCACTGAGTATCTGTCCTGGGCTGTTCACACGGACACAGTGGTGAAGAAGGCACGGCAGCGTCTTTACCACCTCAGGCAGCTGAAGAAATTCAGAGTTTCTCCTGGTATCCTGAGATCATTCTACTCTGGTGTTGTGGAGAGCATACTGACAGGGAGCATCACTGCCTGGTATGGCAACACCACTGCTCAGGATTGCAGAGAGTGGTGCGATTGGCCGAACGCACCACTGGAATACCACTCCCTACTCTGCAGGATCTGTACATCAGGAGATGCAGATCTAAGGCCAAGCGCATTATGAAAGACACCCACCACCCTGGAAATGGACTGTTCCAGTGGTTGCGTTCTGGGAAACGTCTTCGCTGCTACATAGCAAACACTGAGAGGCTCAGACGGAGCTTCTTCCCTCAGGCCATAAGGACTGTGAACTCTCTGTGTCTGAACTCTCACTCCCTCTCTCTCTCACACGATCTCAGCACTTCTCACCACCAGCACCCTCTGCCTGCTGAATTTTGTGACCCGTCCCACCCCCGGTACAGATAGTATAGTTTATAACTTTTTTGTTTTTGTGGCGTCATGCTGCTGTATTTGGCACAGTTAGCCGTGTTTCTGCGCCCCCTTGTGGCAGCTTGCATGGTCTATTGGTTTTTGTTCTGTTCAGGTCTAATGATGTCTTGTTGACTGTTGTTGTTTCTTTGCACAAACTTCTGGTGCTCGCACTTTCATTTCACTGCACGTCTAGGTGGGTATGTGACAAATAAAAATCTTGAATCTTGAATCCAACATCTCCAACTCATAAAATGGTATTTTCCTTTGTTGCTTCAAGAAGGTAGATGATTTGGAATCAGATGAAGGACTAGTGACAGTGGTCTCCATTTCATTTCATCGATTCTTGTCTAAATCTGTGTCTCGTCTGTTGGCACGATTAGACAGGCAGGTGCCACTGCTCAGTGAGCTGTATTGCGCCACTCCATGTCCATGGGCAACACTTGATTTTGTGTTATATTTTAGATGATGTGTAGTAAGTGAGTTTGAAGAAACACTCACACTCAGAAAGCATTTTTTACTCACAGTTGTTTTTAATTGTTTTTAAGGTATGAAGCAATGTCCAAATAAGGGCTGGAACCTATATCAACCAAAACCAAAATTATAATTTGTTCAATATAAATGCTAATTTCAATAAAACAACAATAATGATGATGGGGTGCTCAGGGCAGAAATATTATCAAACATTGAGTATATGATTATATATTTTTCTGCACACTGATGTACACAACTAGTTTACTGTATGAAATGGCAGTCCAAATGATCATACAAAAATGTTGCAATCAAAGGTTTCCCCTATTAAGCCACAATTTAGGTGCACTGATGTAACAATAGTATTCCAGAATCTTTGTTTTTATTTTTTATATTGCAGTTTTGTGGAGCAGCAAATATGTACTATGTATGTAAATGTACTGTATCTGGGCATCTGCAATAAATCATTTTAATTAAGGCTTTCATTTCTTATATTTCTAAAGTGATAAATGTCCGTGTGAAACCACGACATTCAGACTCGACACTGCATTTCCACACTCATCTTCAACATGACAGTGCCAATGGCTAACAAGTGGGTGTTATTAAGCAGCTTAGGAAAAACATACAAGACATGTTAACAGGCTGAAACCATATTCTGCTTCTACAACTTGTACACAACACACCCTTGTGAATGCTAAGTACCACTAAGCTGATGATCCAAAAATAGCCACCGGCCATGGACACACACACACATCGCAGAGCAAAGGTGAATCCTGCAGCCAAACTGGTCAACAAATGTGTACAAGCAAAAAGCATTCAAACAACATATACTGTGATTTATTAAGATGTGATTATATTTCATTTCCCATGACAACACTATGGCTGCATCCCTCTTAATTCATCACCTACTTCTCCTTTTCGGTATTTCACTTTACCACTGACTTTTCTGACTGACAGCTCTTTTCTTTGGAATTCATAACGGTGGATTACGGCTAGCTCCCTAAATGCACTGATCAGAATAAATTCACTATTTGGTGACTAGAATGATATAGTATGTGGTCGACATAGCTAAGGAGGTAGAGTGGTCGTTTCGTGACCAAAAGGTCCCAGATTCGATCCCCTGCTCCTCCAGTGAGATTGTGTTGAAGTGTCCTTGAGCAAGACACTGAATCCCCAAACCCCCAAATGCTCTTGGTGTGCAGGTGGCACCTTGCATGGCAGCTCTCCTGCATCAGTGTATGAATGTGTGTGTGTGAATGGGTAAATGTGACACATTAAAGTAAAGCACTTTGAGTGGTCCGAGTGACTAGAAAAGCGCTGTATAAATGCAGCCCATTTACCATTTACCATAGTACAAGACACCTTTTATAAAAAAAATAAACATTTTGATTACTTTGATTAAGTACCTCATGTTTGGTTGTGTGATATGCAATTATCATTCCTAATTATATGATTATAAACTATTCAAATCTGTAATTAGTAGAGAGCAGAGTTTATAGTATGAAAATACATAATCCTGAATGTTACTCGATAGAAGCATTTAAATTTCTCTCCATGTACTTGCACAATAGCTCTATTTAAATGTTTAAAAGTTGAGTTTTCTTAAAATAACCACCTTTTTCCCCCACTTCTCTGCCAAACTTGCTTATAAGCCTTTTTCTTGTCCACAGCTGAGCTATACTATATTCTGTACATGTCATTAACTCCCACTTAACATACACCACCATGTTCCAGGATATATACTGAAATTACTGAAGCATAGTCTCAATCAAAAATGAAGATTAAAACAGTGTAGTACAGGATAATATAAAAAATATAGCAATCTAGTGATTATTAAATAAATCTGTTTAAAAAAAAAACTTTCCAGCTCTAAAAACAGTTAACTAATGGCAACAGAATATTTCATTAAAATACTGCCATAAGCATATAAAAGTCCTAACTGGGGCTAGCCTATAAAAATGTAAGACATGGTCAGGCAAAAATCCAAAACTTTTTTTATTTTTTGGGGGAGGGGCTGTGTAGTAATGCTGCAATTAATACCATAAGAATACGCATTCATATATAACAACTCAGTTTCTCTGGGATCATATGAGTTGCACTGAAGCTGAATTGACTATACCAAGTCTCAGAAGATATACAGGTACAGTAAAAGAACACACTCAAATCAATGCATTACTATTTACTCTGATCTTTTACTGCAAGAACTACAGTATTATGACATGCTGAGACCAGTGGCAATGCCATGTGAGTGGATCGCCGCACAAAAACACCCGGTGAACATCAACACGCGTTAAATATTGTAATTTGACAATATCTCTGACTGGATTATTTAGTAGTCATCTGCAGGGCTTTCAAGGTAAACGGTTGCCCCTCTTTTTTCATGAGAGACCTTCAGCTGAGTATCCAAGATCTGAGATTGCAGCACTTGCTCTGAGCTGGACTGAGCTTGGCTGTTGTTTACATCCATCTGGAAGGTGAAGGACCTTTCTGATGGACCCAGCTGAGTATGCCACTCGGTGATGTTAGTCACAGCCTCTACTTTGGTGGTGAAACCTTGCAGCCCTTCACTTTGTGTCACATCCTGATCGCTGGAGACTCTCAGGCTGTACCCTCCTCCTGTTCCACTTTGGAGGGCTTTCTCGAGCTCTGGATTAGAAGACTGAAGAGCTGCCACGATCTGCTCCTCAGGGAGATCATCGCCCTCTGCCTCCAGCAGCCCGGAATCTTCCAAAGTTTGAGAGACATTCAGCTCTGCAACAATGGTCGTGGTGCCATTGTCACTTGACTGCTGCACTTCTTTGACATTGACAACCAAATTCTGTGGACTGTCACTACTAACTTTTGTCAGGAAATCGAATTCGTCCTTCAGTGGACCCGACACAGAGCCTTTTATCTTTTCTAAGGCTCCCTTTAGCTGTTCTCTGGGGTCCTGAGACTCCTCTCTCAGGATCTCTAGCACAGACCTCTGCACTGTTGGGGAGACATGAATCTCCTCTTCAATTATGCACTCTGGGAAACTTTCTTTGACAAACGAAAGATCACTTGACATGAACTTATATTCGTCAACTTCCTCAGCAATCATTCTGTTCGGTAGAAGTCCTTCGTCTTGGTAATACCGCTCATCTGATAGGTCATCCACAACATCATAATGGCCATATGAGGTAATGCCACCACCCTCTTCAGGTTCAGACAGATTATCATCTGGTGTGGAGACAAAATACTCGTGAAGCTCTTGGCCATAGCTGAAGTATGGGGATGCACGATCTCTGGGGACCTCTTGAACTTGTAGGGATCCACCCATGCCAAAGTCTTCGTCTGTAAATAAGGGTTTTGCAGTATCGTCATCACTCTTATAAACAGTAGAGTCATGAGGGACATTCTCAAGCTCCTCAATTTGGAAATATGCCGAGGAGGGCTGAAGAAAACTAGACATGGACTTCTGCTCTACATCATACTCCTCATCACTGTGAGACTCCACAGGTTCCTCGATGATTTCCACATTCACCGACTTATTTTCCATGTTCTCTCCTTCCTGCAGGCTACTTATCAGATTCTGGATGATACTTCCTGTGGCTGTGTCCTTGATGTCCTCCAGTGAAATCTTCTTCGCCCCTCTGCTAAGGAACTCATCCAGGGCACTGTCCTCAGAAAGATCTAGCTCCTCCTCCACCTTGGACTCCAACACAATCTGTGTCTTAGTCGTGCCATCCTCCTGCTCAGTTTTCTCCACATGGTACGTGATCTTCGATTCTCCAGATGAGCTCTCTTTAGCATCTACACCTGCAGGTTTCACCAGTTTCTCGATCATCTCCTCCACAGACACAGACTTTAATATATTTTTCTCACTTGGCTCTGTCGTAGACTCAAATGTTCCTTTATCTTCCATGAAATCACTGTCGTATGAATTTCCCTCTTCTTCTTTTTCGTCACGCATTTTGATTTGGCTGTCCGCCTCTGTATTATTGCTCAGGCTCATCATTGGTGGTGACACAACTCTCACTGATTTGGAGTGAGCTGTGGAGGAGATGATAGGGTGGAATTGTTTCTCTGGCTGTGAGATTATCACACTTTTTTCTTCTTCTGCTTTTTTCTGCACATCTTGACTACTTTGGTTTTCATGCTGGGCCACGTGTTTGTCTTCTGTGGTGGTGGCAGAGGCAGCAGCTTCAGCCCGAGCTTTTGTGAAGGAGACCATGTCCCTCCTGGATGCAGGACTCTGATGCTGAGCCCTGCCCGTTACTGAAATAGGAATGACCCTAGAGGGACTAATGGACCCAGAGCGAGGCACCGGGGATCTTCTCAGGTTTGAAGTCTGCTCCGTGTACCTGACATCCATACGTTGCCTGGGTGAGGAGAAAGCTCTTGGAGTGTAGTGTTGGGAAGGCATCTTGATATCTGAGGCAGAGAATGAATCAACATTTCATGCACAAACATTTCCCGTTGAGTCAAAGCTTCTGATACTTACTATTTTGACTGTTTGGTTAAAGGACATTGCTTAATTCATCTAATTCAGCAAATAATAGTTGAGTATATTCTCATTTATCAAAATAAATACTTGAAACATCTCTCACAAAGAACTGTGATTAATATGCAACTACAATAATTAATTAAATACTCTTCCATACCTATTATTCTTTCTCTTTGATGTTGATTTACCCTCCTGTGTGCTTCTTGCAGGTCTACTCGCTCACCTTCCAGGAGGGCCCTGAGCAAGCACAAAACAAGCAATACAAAAAATAAGTTTTAAGTTTAGGGCAAATAATTGATTGCAAATCATTAGGTAATCTTCCTATTTCAAAGTCGGTAACATTTTCCCACTTGTAAAAAAGAGACCAAAAACAGATACCTCACAAGACGATGCATGTCATTCAGCTCTGCCATCTCAAACCTCAAACTTAAACACCACAGGCTTACGAGACGATATCAATCCAGGGACCTGGCCATATAGGGCAGTAGTCAGCAATAAAATGATATCAAGCCAGTGTCATCTTGCAAAGACCTGATAACAGTTTTGGTAAAACAGCTCACCCTTCTTTGGCCATGGTTCAACAAAAAGAAAACAACAACAACAACAAATGGAGGTCCTTCAAAAAGGAATAACCTCTCCTGAGGGTGCTTCCCGAAAGACTGACCTAAAAATAACTGCTACAATGCACATGTCGGCACTTTGCTATGAGTCCCAAAGCACAAGCAGCCTCATGACATGGATCCACCGCTACGTCTCCCAGGAAACATTCTGCCTATTTCAAAAATGTTAAACAAGCCAGATGTGCCACTGGAGAAATCACCTTATAGAGGAAATAATTGGCTGCAAAAACATCCTGCAAGTTGGTTGGATAAAAGAGTTGGCATCCCACAACAAAGCTGTTTAAGGCTGTATAGATAGCATGGGATATGAGTTAGGAAGTTATAAAGTTACGAGTTGTGAAATGTTTTTGATATCTTTGATGAAAACAAGTGGATATAACTTTAATAATTGAAAATATTGCCTTCACTGCTTGATATAGTTATATAAATGGATCCAGAGTGCCTTTGTGTAAAAATAGCATGTCTGTTATGATGATAGAGTAGCGGTTATAAGTGAGCTACTCATCACTTTTACTTCAGAAGAGATTTAAAACAGTACTTTTACTTATACTTAAAGGGTCTATGTGTAATTTCTGGTCCAATACTGGCCTCTATCTTTCAGCATTGTCATTACATCAACAGATCAAGGCATTGCCCCTCCTCCGCCTTCCTCCATCTCTGTTTGGACTAGACAAATGCTCACCTATAGGCTGCCACCTCCATGCCCAGATCCATCTTCACTTGGAGGAGCTGCTGATGCTCCTGCAGCTTTTCTGCAATGCTGTCGGCCAACATACTCCGCTCACGCTCCAGCTGCTCAATAAGCATCTGGAAAAGGGACAAGACAAGAGGGATTAACTCGGGCCCTGTACACTGTGTAATGTTTTTACAGTTATGTCCTTTGGGATATGAACTTGGTTGGGCTGTGTAGCAGGTTTGGACCCACGGAGACACAGACATCAGCCAGAGAGACGGTTCAAACATACTTTATTATCCTTCTTTACAATCAGCACAGGCAGGTGTCAGGTGTGCTGCTGTGGCGCGCACTCCACTCTCCCGGCGGGCGACCAAGCGCTGTGTCGCTCCGTGCACACTCACACGCTCCTGCACACACTCTCCTCCTCCACCGCTCCCCTCCACCCCTCCTTACTTTCTTCCCACGCTGTCAGTCTCCCGGGTGCGCGCACACGCCCCGCCCAATCCTCCACCGTCTCACGCCGAGCTCCAGTGGCTGTT
>CABFOT010090792.1:5044-15734 GCA_900660305.1 Cetomimus sp. NI1144 | reverse complement strand
CCGCCTGCCGACAGTAGGTATTATTCTGACACACTAGCAGGCAACGTTTCAGTGGGTACGTCGCTTAGATCCTCTCCCGCCTGGTTAGAGAGCACCTGCTAAGATCACTGCATTAACTGAAGCACAGTGTGTCCCGAGGGAAAAGGGACAGCGTGTATCTGAAGCCCTCTCACTCCAATTCACTCTTAAAGGGACCCGGTGTAGCTCGACATAGCTCGCCGTACACGACACCACAGTGGAGTGGTGCGTTTTGAAGAGCTGTATATCTGAGCGACCAAGGGAAAGTAGAATGGTCTTTGGCATCAGACACAGGGAGGGAATATATCCAGCACACCTTTTGATTATCTTGAATGAATGAATTCAAAGAGTAGGCCAAGGGAGACGGCTATACTCGGATGTCTTTTGACTGGCCTGCTGCAAAGATAGTCATGGATCAGAATCAGAATCAGAAAAACTTTAATGATCCCCAAGGGAAATTATGTTTCCATATTAAAAGCCCACGGAGAAGGCCGTTGTCGGGACATCCAACTTCGGCACTTCAGGACACGATAAGAAAAAAGAAACAGGTAGGAGGGGGGAGGGAGGGGGGAAAAACCATAACTCATCACACAAAACCTTATTAGGAGGAGCAGTATGTAATCATGGGGAAAAAACACCCGCACACAGCGACAACCCGCAATGAACAGGCAAACACCCACACATCGTAGACATTAACACATAGACGTAGTGAGCAGGCAGCAGACAGATAGGGGGTAGAGGAGGAGCCAGGGGAGATGCGGAACGGGATCGAGGAAGCGATGGAGAGAGAAGCGGGATCACAGAGCAGCAGACGAGACAAAACAGCGAGCAGGCAGCAGACAGATAGGGGGTAGAGGAGGAAGCGAAGAGAAAGAAGGATGCAAACATGGTGTGTGAACGACACGGAAGAATAAATGGTAATAGCTCCATTGGTGAATCAATTTCAATGAAATATGGCAACGGGCTCAGAGCTCATGAAGTGTCTGTTCCCAGATCCAGAAGAGGCACTCCAGCAGCAGCATGGACGAGCGCCCTTCGCCCTCACCCTCAGCGCGCGACTACGTGGAGTCGCTGCACCAGAACAACAGGGCGACCCTTCTGTTCGGCAAAAACAACGTGCTCGTACAACCGGTAAACAGTCCGCTTCCTCTCGTCGCTGTGATCTAAGGCTGAGAGGTAGTTGAAGAATGACGCGCCCTAGAGAGAGCGTCGCACATTTACGATGAAGCGCCACCCCTTCGAAACACGAGACGGAGAAAGTGAGGACAGAAGTATCTTCTGTTTCTTCTTCCTTCAAAACACAGAGAATATAAAGTGTGAGCTAACTAAGGAAACCTGAAGGGGTGGAGCATGTCATAATTTTGGCACATACCAAGGGGTCCGTAATCTATATAAGGGACCGTGGCTGGCTTTGATGTACATCTGTTAATGAGCAGCTCAAATGAAGTGACATTTTTATTTTGAGTGATGATTTGGATGATCCACGTCTGTTACTAATTCTGTCAGTTTGTGATTCTTGCTATTCTTACACAGCATATCGTCCAAATCAGATTTTTTTTTTCTTCAAGCAAGTTAGAGAAGGAAAACAACAGAACAGCCTATTATACTCACTTGACCCTTGACATGAATGGATTTGTAACACATGACTCACGTGCAGCGCGTCTTCTGAACGGGAACATTCGCGAGGAGGCTGCGGCGCGGCAGAGGAGCAGCTCTCATTATGTGCCACCAGTCAGAGTGCCGTAACGCACCGCCGCGTAGTAGAGCACTAAAGCGTCATTGTGCAGGTGAAGGCGAGGTTTCTGAAACGCACTGTATGCATAAAGATCTACCGGCGGTCCTCGGTGCAAATGAAACACGTCTATGAAATGATGTGTCACATTATTCCGCCTGCACGTCTCCTTATCTTTTTTACAGGTTTATATTTTCTCCGGTGTTTTCCTTTTCTTCTTCTGGCTCTCCATATATAGCAGCGGCCTGTTGAGTGCGAATACATTGACATGGGTACACAGTGCACTGTATTTGTTAGTTTAAGCGCGCGCCGACTCTAAAAACATTACATTCTAATGAAATGCAGAAAACGTCCCCAGTTTTGAGGGTCTCATGAAAGCAGCTGTGTTTGTGGCTGTTTCAGAGGGATGACATGGAGGCCATCCCGGGGTACCTCTCTCTGCACCAGACTGCCGACATCATGACCCTGAAGTGGACACCCAATCAACTCATGAACGGCTCTGTTGGAGACTTGGACTACGAGCGCAGGTGCAGAACTACCCCCACCCCCCCTACGCACACACACACACACACACAATTCGATTCTGGAGGTCGTGTCCGTCGACAAAGCCTGGGTCTGACCGTATCAGCAATCCCCCCCCTCGCATATGTACTAGATATGTGACTAGAGCACATTAATCCACACCAAACACAGGTTTACCGTGTCTTGGAAAGCGTCTGACTCAAGTCTGCCGGTATTAAAGTGTTTCAACAAAGACACGGAGACACACTGTTTATTTGTGTTGCTCCTCTCTGCTGAATAATGCGCCGTGTTAGTGTGTGGCTCGGGGTCGCTGTGTTCCTGGAGTCGTGCTGCTGCTGCTGCTACGATGAGGCTTACGATCAGCACACCGGATGGCTTTGTTGACGGCAAAACTCTCAAGCATCACTCAAACTAACAAGCCATATTATGTTACTGTGCGTGTGCATGTTTTCTCTCACCAGAGGTAGGCATCTCTGTGTCTGCGTGTTCACGTCCGCCTGTGATTATTTCCCTGATTAACCGTGAAATGTATGTTCCTTCCGATTCGGTCTCACACATACGGGATCTGTCTGGATTGTTGTCTCCCTGACTGTGTGTTTGATCGATTCCTTCGCAGTGTGTACTGGGACTACGCCATGACCATCCGCCTGGAGGAGATCGTTTACTTGCACTGTCATCAACAGGGTGGGTCCCCGACTCCAGGCGCGGCTCTGGCTTCCATCATTTCTATAGTCTTTAAACTAGCATTACACCGGACTGTAACCCGAGTCAACAACATCCAGTGCTGGATCGTATGCAGTGGGATTTATTTGCCACTACCATTTGCTTTTTGTGTAACTCTGCACTCAATTTACTATTTATTATTACCGTCTGTGGATCCACGACTGCCCAATAAAATGTCACCCTGAATAACTGAAAGGAGAAATCATCTCTTGATCTCGTATGTCGTCCTCCTCCAGTGGACAGTGGGGGGACGGTGGTGCTGGTGAGTCAGGACGGGATCCAGAGGCCGCCGCTTCGGTTCCCTAGAGGAGGCCACTTGCTCCAGTTCCTCTCCTGCCTTGAGAACGGCCTCCTTCCCCACGGCCAGCTGGACCCTCCGCTCTGGTCCCAGAGGGGCAAGGTCAGCACAGGAGGGTCAATCCTTGGGGTCAATCTCTAGCGTCAGCCCTAGAACGCAAATGACTTGTAGTAGGCATCCATATGAATGTACTAAAATGCTTGGGAGCAAACCGGATGCCTGATCTGATCATTAAACTTGATAAAAGAGACATCTGAGTTTGGAGATAGCAGACGGCAGCCTCTGATGTTTTGAGCTTGTTTGCATCAGTGGTTGGAGCGACGCTGACTAATGCTCTCTCATCGTGATGTTCCCACCGCTGAACAGTATGTGTCCCTTTCTGTGAATGGATGTCTTTGTTGGACTGTGAATATTATTTGCAGTGTCTGCCGGACAAACTGAATAATGAAACCCACCCACGCTTGTTCAGCCACGGACGTGTAACCATGGATGGCTCAGCGGCGGATGGCTCAGCTCTCGCTGGCGTTTTGTTAAACAACAGGTATTCTATGATTGCAGGGCAAGGTGTTCCCTAAGCTGCGGAAGAGGGCGCCTCAGGGCACTGGATCCTCGGACTCCGTCTCAGATAAAGACGAGGATGAGGCCACAGACTACGTCTTCCGCATCCTCTTCCCGAACAGCCAATCAGAGTTTGGTGAGCGACGCCTCCCTCCAGTGAACCGTATTAACATCGCAGCCTCTATGCGGCTGTAACGAGCAGCGTCCGTTGGCCTCGCCCGTGTGTTGCCCTTGTTATGAAAATGTTCCTCGCTGTTCATTACAGTGGCCGTACCCCACCCGCCCCATTTGACTTCATCCTCCCCTCGGCTGAAAGGAACCGGCGCCGTGGTTGTCCCCAGGCGGTTGTGCGGCAGTCCCGAAGGATCCCCCTCACTCACAGGAAGCAGCTGTAACCATGTCGCACCTCGGCTTGTCCGTCCACCTGTCAGCTTGTCTTGCTTTAATTCCCTGCCTTTAATATCCTCCTGGCTGACCTCTGTGCCTCCGGCAGAGATTATTGATGTTCCTCGGTATTAAAGCCCGCCCACCCCCGTGCAACCCTCCACGTCCCACCTTCTGTCTTTCACCGCATTACAACGCAATCATCTTTTAACCGGTGGCGGTGGTCGAAGGAATATGGCTGTTGAACTGAGATGATTTGATTTGATCTAGATTTTGTTAATGTGCTTTATCTTTTCTCCGACAGATCACAATTGATCGGTGTAATTCTGACGATGCGCAATGTTTCCCGCTCTGTTCAAATCATCCAAGTGCAAATGCAATTGTCGCTCAAGCGCTTGTACAAAATGCATACAGTAATACTTTAAGCGTGATGTGCTGACGACAGTGTGTGTGCGTGTGTGTCTGTCTGCTACAGTGAATCCTCCAGACTTGGTCGACCAGGCAGCGACGATGTGGCAGCCGACGCTGCGGAAGTCGTCCTGCTCCTCCTGTTCTCTGGGGAGCCTCTCCGACGGGATGCCCCTCAAGGGGTGCAACCACGAGAGGCGAGACACACACACACACACACACACACACACACACACACACACACACACACACACCCCCCAGGCCAGACTCCGGTTAACACTCGGTTGCTGCTCGTGCTTGTATTTCATCATGGCGGGTGAACTTGTTTTGCGGAAGGTTGCGGCGACACAGCCGCTCACCAGACGCCCGTCCGCCAGATTAGAACCACCACAGAGGAGACTGGGACACAAGGACACAAGAAATGAGCAATGAAGACGTTCACGTGACATTTACATAACGGGGAGGAGAATGTGTTGGGGGAAATGAGATGATAAGCCAGACAAGTTTATTAGTTGTAGACGTTCTGTGTGGCACGCAGCCGCACAGCTAGTCATTTGATTATCAAAAGGTCGGCCCCCCGTTATAAACTCCCCATTAGATAGCTCCCAATTTCAAGACAACAACTTCTGGCACGGTCGACGAGGTTCCTTGGAGAAAACAGCGCCAGACAGAATAGTCGCATAATAATGTCCGCATGTCATCCGTCCTCTGCACGAGCAAAGAGTAACGTGCTGCATCTCCCTGCAGGGCTCCACTGAAGATGCTGTGCGACAACATGAAGTACCAGATCATCTCCCGGGCCTTCTACGGCTGTATGTGGACGCAAATCCCTTATTCGTTGCCTGTTACGTATTGTGTACATTGAAATGCCTATTCTCATTCAAAAGCATTGTGAAAGTGTGATTGACTGACGACTTCCCGTTAGATTAATGTTTAATTGACTATTCATCGACTCGGCAGAGGCTTTGCATAATGAGCTGTGTTGTCACCTAGGGCTGGCGTACTGCCGTCACCTGTCCACGGTCCGCACGCACCTCTCTGCCCTGGTCAATCACACTATAGTGGCGCCCGACGTGCCGTGCGACGCCTACAGAGGGCTCACCACCGAGGTGTGGCGGACGTTCCTCCAGGACTGCAGCGTAAGCATCACTGTTGCCCGCTCGACGCGTCACTGTCACAACCACCGCAGCGCAAACTCAAAATGAACACCCGATGATTCTCTAACCGCACACTCCCCTCGCTCTCTGATCCGTGTTCATCCCCCCCCTGCTAATCATGTGGCTCGCACCATTAGTCACATTAAAACACGCAATGTGTAACTAATGCCCCGTCAATCTTAAAAGTCCAAATCCAGAATTGATTTGGTCGAGTAAATATCTGTTATATTGACTGTGAAGGGGGGCGGGGGGCATCTGCAACAGAACAAAGTACGTAATGTTTCATGACATTGGTGGTTTTTTCATAGTCTCACAATGCATGTGAAGCCCATGTTACATAATATATTGTTTCAGTAGCTTGGAAAATTTGAAAGTATCCACCAGTATACATGACGTGACGTTAAAGCCTGCCTTCAGACATCAACACCAAGTCTGACCTCACGTTCGTGTTCAGAGGCGATATGTAGCCCAGAGGTAGAGAGGCGGGTTTACAGCCGGAAGGTTGCCAGTTCAAACCCTGAGCCGGATAGGAAAAACATATCTGGCCAGATTTGAGCTGGCAACTGGAAGGTTGTTGGAGTCTGTACCGGATGTATCAGATCCTGCCATTGTGCCCTTGAGCAAGGCACTTAGCTCTTCAAATTGCTCCCTCTGCTCCGGCCCCTCCAGCGTGTGCATGTATCTCTGTGGGCAATTACTTGTGTGCATCGGGGTGGGATCTGTGACGGGTTAAATGCAGAGGAAACATTTCACCTTGTGTGTGGTGCCCTGTTAGTGTGTGTGTGTGACAAGTCAACTTAAATTTAGTATTTCCTCAAGGATTATCAGCTCTTTCCACCAAATCCATTTGACAATCTCTGCCCACCCTGAGTTGACCGATGATATTCTTACCCAGAAGGTACTCCTAGTCTTTCCTCCCTCACAGATAAAACCAGCTTTAATAGCTACCTTCCTATCAATCGACAAATTAATGACTAATTGTTTGCTCTGAATAGCCTCTGCTAGATGCTTCGGCACTTGGTTATGTTGCCATGAGCGTTGCCCCGGGGATTCGTTTTACATCCTGACCAAAATAGATAAAGAGCGTGACCCCGATTTTATACTGGATGCGTCACGGACACGTTGCGTTTTTGAAGCGGCTGTGACGCGTGATGACGCACACAAACACATTCACTCTCGCCGCCCCACACTAACCTTCTCCTACCCCTTATATCTCCCTCTCACTCAGCCTAATAGGTCTGATTACCTGCCCCGGCACACCTGGGCTAGAGGCTCCGCCGCTGAATGGTCCGGCGATTAAGCCACCAGCCAGGAATATATCCCTTCCACCACTACCCCTCTCCTCTGAGCCTGCCGTCTGCCACACTGTGCTCTTTCTGTGTTTGATTTCAGATGCATGTCTTCTCTCTGCAGGCCTACAAGGAGCAGGAGCTGCTGCGTATGGTCTACTTCGGTGGTGTGGACCCCTCGCTGCGCAAGGAGGTGTGGCCCTTCCTCCTGGGCCATTACCAGTTTGGAATGTCTGAAGCGGCGCGGAAGGAGGTTTGTCATTTACACTGCTCTGGCTCTGCTTCTCAAAGCTGACCCCCGACCCTTGATCCCCTGAGCACTAACCTCCTCGCCCCAGGTGGATGAACAGGTCAGAGTGTGCTATCGACAGACCATGCGGGAGTGGCTCGCCTGTGAGGAGATCGTGCGCCAGCGTGAGAAGGAGCAGCATGCCGCAGCGGTGGCGAAGTGCTCCTCTGGGGTTAGCGTGGACAGCGCCAACCAGAAGATGGTCCATTACGACTCCAATGTCAGTAATGAGGTGACACACAGTGACACACAGTGACACACACTCATATACACACCGGTTATAGAGCCATCGTGCAAACTGTAATGTACCGTCAGAATCAGAATCAGAATCAGAATCAGAATCAGAAAAGTATTTATTGCCAAGTAAGTTTGCACATACAAGGAATTTGTTTTGGTGTACTTTGGTGCATCAACATTAACAAACAACATTAAAAAAAACATTTAAATAAAAAAAAAATAAGAGAGAGTACCAGTAGTAATAGAATAAAATAAAGGATGAAATAAGAAATAACATTTATATAGATAACAATAATAACAGTTATAGAGAACAGTGAAAAATAGCAGCTCAAAAACAGCTCGAAAAATAAAAAGAAATAGGACTAGAGCTAGATCAAGCTCCGATGTCTCCTTACCCTGCGGAGAGGAGAGAGATGTTTTAGTTTATTGGTTTTATTTTTGTATTGAGACATTTGATATGGACAGCTTTAACTACAACCAGAAGACTCTCACAACTGGAGCCGTGAGCACAGCAAATAAGCCCAAAATAAAACCCAATTATACAGCAGTAATTGTTTTTTGGGGCGTATAATGTATTGTCTTTATTGTCTTTGTTTCCCATTCCCAGTCCTCCCAGAGCTGCAGCTCAGAGAGGCAGAGTCTGGCTCTCCTACAGAGTGACTCTAGCAGCAGCACGCAGGTATCGCAGCCTCACCTCAGTACACGCTGCACCCAAGCTGCACTCATTCATCTGGAAACCTGACAACACTGTTACTGAAATGTGGTCATCTTGACTTTTTGGAACCAATATTCCACAATTTCTCCCCTGCTAGTTATTCACGTCCTCTCACCGCGTCCCCTGGAGTAGCCTGCTTCCCTTTTGCTTGTTCTTTCAGGTGTTTGAGTCCGTAGAGGAGGTGGACCAGATCGAGATGGAGCCCAAGAACGAAGAGGTCAAACAGGTGCCCAAGATGCCCAACGGAGCGCTCCAGAATGGGACAAGCTCTCCTGACTCTGGACATCCCTCCTCACGCAACTTCTCTGTCACCTCTGGCCTATCAGAGGGCTCGCTCAGCGCAGAGGACTACCCCGCACCTGACACAACCGCCAGGGCCGCTGCGGCCCCTCTGGCATCACAGAGCCCCGTCAAACCTCCTAGGGACACGGGGGGAGAGAGTTTACGCCAGCCAGAGGAAATGAGCAGTCGGGTCAAAGGTGGCACGCTAGTGAAGAAAGATAAAAAGGAGGAGGAGAAAACTCCTGAAGTGTCCAAAAAGACAGAAGACACCAAGACTGAGGTGCTAGATGACAACACAATCCAACCAGTTGAAGAGGGGCAGGTCGAGGCCTGTGAAGGCATGAGTCGGCCACCTAAAACACAAGATTTAACAATGGCGTCCAAAGCTGTCGTCAACCCAGAGGATACTGAACAGAAGACAGGTGAAGATGGAGAGCTGATTGCACTGGTAGACACTAAAGAAGTGAACGCTTCAGAACAAGAGGTCAAATGTGAGCCATCCAAATCCGAGTCAGGGAAAACAGAGATTGAAGTGCCTCGAGAGGATAATACGATGGTATCTGCAGGGGCGGCAGAATCCAAAGGAGAAGAGATCATACTCGTTGAACAAACTCTTAAAGAAGAGGTAGAAGCGGTGGGTAATGAGGAGACATCAGAGGTGGAGGAAACTGCAGAGACGAATGTGGAAAAGACACAGGAGGAAAGTGAGCGGGACGTTGAGAGAAGTCAGACAGATATTATGGAAACAGAAGAAACAAAGGCAGGTGAGAAACCAAAAGAGGCTTTATTGATGAAAGCAGAGGTGGCAGTAGGGGCAGAAAAGATGGACAAAATATTAATCGATCCCAGGGCTCCTCCGGGAGAGAAGAATCTCCTTTTCTCAGTAGACGCTAGGGTTTCGAGAGCGATGGAAGCATTTAGCGTCTATCAGAATGACGAGGCGCACGTCACGACCGAATCTGACGAGTCTCCCTCAGCCATAGAGATGGAGGAGATCTCCATGGCCAAAGTTACCATGGTGCCTTGGAGTAGGAAGGGACCTTGCGAATCGTCCTCTTCCTCTGGGGACTCGGCCCCCCACTTGGAGCTCAGGCTGGAAGAGGAGCAGGGAAAGCCCAGTCCAGAAGACACCGAGTCCATCCTGTCCGAGGAGCCGGAGATGGAGAGCCTCTACCCTGATTTTGAATGTGTGGCTGTGACCGGAGAGGCCAAGAATGAAGGGACCTCTCCGGCGTCTGGCGGGAGCACCTATTCTGTATGCACGCCTTTTTTGAGATGTCAAATTAAATCATCCTCGAGTCATTCCACAGTAAGATGAGTGTGTTGCTTTGTTCATTCTGCATTGCAGCAAGAGCTGTTGGACCTGTATACACTAAATCTGCACCGCATCGAGAAGGATGTCCAGCGCTGCGACAGGAACTACTGGTACTTCACTCCTGCCAACCTGGAGAAACTGCGCAACATCATGTGCAGGTACAGCTCTGTCATCCTTTCACCGGGGACGTAGTGATGGGTAAACCCGGCTGAACTCAGTTTACCCATCTTTTTATTCGTATCATAGAGTTTACTCTCCTTTTAAGGCGATGCTAGTTGTATGTTGATACAACTTTAAAGGAAAATATATCAATTTAAAAAAAATTAAAGCACATCTGATGTTTGTTTATACTGGTGGCTGTTTTCTTTATGATGATCATTGACTGGATGTTTCCCCGCCTTTTAATATCACTGATGAAAAATAGATCTTCACCATATTGAGGATATGATGAGAAGCCTAATCAGATAAAAGGGAAAATACATATTGCACTCCAAAAGCTTTTTTAAAATGACTATGGATATAAATGACTCGAATATTTTTGTTCCCAAAAATGTGCTAATGCCTCTAAATATGGACATTGATCTATGACTCACATTTATTGGTTGTACTATTTGCAGCTATATCTGGCGGCACCTAGACATTGGTTATGTACAGGGCATGTGTGATCTGCTGGCTCCACTTCTAGTCATCCTGGATGATGGTGAGTCAACACACTGAGTCACTTCAATACATTCACTCGTCTTTGGTATATCTTTTTTTACCA
>CABFOT010089066.1:3002-14126 GCA_900660305.1 Cetomimus sp. NI1144 | reverse complement strand
GGATGGGACCAGGCAGCAAGCTGTGATTAACCTCCCCTGTCACCAGCCAAATATAGAGGAGATTGCTTCTGTATATAGACCACACAAACATTTACGTATCCACAGATGCGAGTGCAAGTGTCAGTAAATGACCGGTTCCCCGATAAACAAACTAATTTCCAACTAGATTATCTGTCTAGTATGGATCTTTCATTTTTATATTTTATGAAACCCTGCGGGCAGTTAACCCGGCTGCCTGATTGCTGCGTAATCTAAAATGTCTCAGATATAAACATCTCTCGCTGCCTGATTGGTGTCATGATATCAACAGGTCAAAATGAATGGTTTGCACCCATATGGGGAGAGGCCTGGCTGACGGTGTGAAAAGTTTCCGTTTACTCCGAACTGCATCCAGCTGCTCTGGCAGATCTTGGCTGTGCACCTATGCTCCTCTCTCTTCTCTCTGCCTGCAAGGATATCAATAATTAATGATTGTCTCTGCCCTTGCCTAGATATATTCTACTGCAGGATAACTAACATTGTAGGTGAAACGGGGAGCTGATGCCTGCCTAGAGTGGCAAGGAACAACAGCAGGCTTCTTTCTTTGTTTTCAAGATGTAAAGCTGCTGTCATAATATTTAATTATGCTTGTATAACCGGGGAGGTTGGAGGAGAAAGAGGAGCAGATGGAGGGGAGCTGATATGTTTCTGTTTTGTTTATTCACAAGAGGACGGGTATATAAAAGGTGATTTATATTCTGGACAACGATAAGGTAAAGCCTCTCCCAGCTCGGCGAGAGATAACCAGAAGTCGGATGTAAAGATTATCCCTTCGGGTGCAAAATGGTGCCTGCCTTGGAAACCCAGCGGTCAGTGAGAGCCAAGAATGATCCATACACTCACACATCTTGTCATTTTGTCTCTGGAGCTCAAATAAATCAGTATCCTCTGCATCAACACAGAGAGAAGGTGTGAAGTGAAGGCGGATAGCGGTAGGGGGTGATAGTGGTCAATTCAATTATCCCTGTGTCAGGGCACATTTTCTATTGCAGCGACCCCGCAATATCCCTGGGAAATAAAATGGAATACTTTGGAGGCATCTCTATCAAACCTCTTTTATATATGATTTCATTTTGGAATTTCCTAACAACATCGCTGATTCAGTTTGAAACAAATGGGGATCAAAATAAAAATGTCAAGGCTGGGTACAGGTCAGGTCAAACAGAAGGATGAAAATAAGCAGCAGTGAACTTCTCAATGTTAATTCTTCGGGAATGATAATAGGGGCCTTGGTTGGAGACTTAATCTTTTGAAATTGTGTGTGTGGTACATGTGGGCATTAGGGAGTGATTGAATGACATAGATGTCTGTTTGTTTGATGAGAGCAGAGTAAAGGTGTATAAAGGTGAAGCCAAGCCACAGAATGACTGAGTCAGCGAGAAAGAGGTTTGGTTCAGTCACATGACTCGGATCATGTCAGAGGTTCATGGCAATCTAGACACAGGCAGACATCATTTAGTTTATCAAACATGGATTAAGTCTCTCAATGAACTAATTTCTCGATGGTTTCCGTCCATCGCTTAGGCTTTGTTCGGACTGCAGGCAGATCCAAATTGTTTCTCAAATACGATCTTTGGGACTGACAGATTTGTGTATTCAGACATTGTCGACCTATCTGCGTTGGTTGCTGTGGTAACGACGTAGGCGTGAGTAGGCCTACGTACAAAACAGCCACCGACGGTAGAAAGGAGATCTGTCATCTCGCTCTTCACACCATGTCACTCGCTGGTCACGGTCTCCTCCGTCGTGCCAGACAACATGCCATGGAGGATGATGATATATACAACAATGTTAGGTGCTGCAGTCACAGCAGGCATCACCGTGCAGCCAGAGGTGTGGTGCTATCTGAGAACAAATGACTGGTGGGAACATGTAGTCCTCAGGGCTTTTGACGGTGATAGATGGCTTGCCAATTTCAAAATGCACCGGGGAACGTTTGGCATGCTCTGTGACCGCCTACAACCCACTCTCATACATCAAGACATGCACTTACGGCAGGCAATATGGAATGTAAAGGACAGTTTGATATCCAATTTGAGTGGCGAGAGCAGCCAGACTGAGACCCACCTTCAGAAATCTAATCTGGATCGTATTTCAAACCACCTATGAATGTGGTTCAAATCTGATTAGCAAAAATCTGATTCCATGTGGTTTTCTGTTGTTCAGACTTGATCAAATCTGGATATGCCAAAAATTAGATTTGGGTTGCCAGTCTGAACATAGACTTAGACACGGTCTACACTTGTGAAACCAGCCCTTTACGTCTGAAACTAAAGGCTGAAAAATAATAATGATACTTAAATTAATCTCTGTGGGGAAATGAATTGTTCACGTGGTCACATCCACACAGAGCTCAGAGCGTAGGATATGCTACAGAGCAGCACCCCTGGAGCTGGTAGGGCTTCAGTGTCTTGCTCAAGGGCACTTCAGCACATGGGTGTCATGCAGTTGAAGACCGTCTGCTTTAGAGGCAGAGTGAATCATCATCCAAGAAGAAAAGGTCCAACATTGCTTTCAAACTAACACAGATCCCATATTTGGTTTTTAGGGAAAAGCGTGGATGTTGGTATCCAGCATGAATACATGTTTAATTTTGCAGTATGTGCGATCGATGCTGGTGGACAAATGGGAAAGGAAAAGGTCAGAGGTACTGAGCATGTTGTATGTGTCTGTCTAATAAGGTTCTCTTGGAAGTTTCCCCTTGTTTGCTTTGAGGGTCTAAGGCTGGAGGATGCCGTGTAGGCTAGGCTTTGTAGATGAGGCAGGTGTGAGGGCAGATATATAATAAGCAATGTTTATAATTCATAGTCACCTTCTAACCTTCAGTGAGATGCATATCTGGAGTGTCTGGACCTGGTACTCCTTGTGCAGACTGACACGTTATCTGGTCATCTAACACACATTATCTTGGAACACTCTCTTCTGAACCTAGTGTTATTATTTATTCTAAACACCCTGGGCTCCCTCTCTCAGCTTGTCCATCTTGTGGAGCCACTTTTTGGTGAAGCAAGGCCGTCCCATTGGCCAGGGTTTATTGTGTTATGTGATATGTCTGTTGTTCGTGAATAAAACTTTAAAGGCAACCTCTTTCTTAATCCCTTTATGTATCTCTCCAAGTGAAAGTGTTGGTTTACACTTTCCACCACAGTAGACTTGATGTGTACTGCAAAAGATTTCTATCTTATGTCTTCTACTTTGTTCTGTCTCCCTGTTTATCGCACATTCTTCTGTAACTCCATCGATTGTCATTCAGTTAGATCTAGTCTGGCTCATTTTCTGTAAAGTTCTTTGAGACATACTGTGATAAAGGGCTAAATAAATAAATGAACTTTATGATTAATAATAATAATAATAATAATAATTAGGACAAATATGACGACCATGTGGATTTTCAAGCCGATGCTAATGGGGTCCAGGTCGATACTGCCCCATCATGACGAGGTCATGAGTGTTTAACCAATACGCTGGTGCACAGAAGAGATATACAGAACAGAGGAATGGCTGGTAATAGACGTGACAGAGAGGGGGGCTGCTGTAAACACAATTCCTCAGTGGGCGTTCACATAGCTCTTTTGCTTCATTTCCAAGTAGTGTATTGTAAATATCTGTCTCTCCTGTCCTCCGCCCTTTCCGTACGAGGAGAACTTATCATCCAGTCCAGGCAGCCATCAGTTCTAGCTACATCTCATCTTCCATTTAGACATGAGATAAACCAAGGATTCATATATGAGGCCTGGGCGAACAAGACCTGAGATTTGCCGTTTTGGCTGGGTCTCCAATGAAAGGGAATGAGAGGACGACGAAAGCAATTCATACTCGTTATTTTTAATCAAACATACTCCTCTGCTGTATACAGTATCCTGCAATGGAAATGTGCACTACAGCTGCACAGTTTTGACCAAATATACTGTGAGATTTTGGAGGAGAAATAAATGCTAGCTTCGAAATGTTATGTTCTGCATGGTTTGAATAGGATAAAATTCTAAAACATAATTAAGAAATAAGAATTAAAAAAAATGCAGCATCTCATGACTTAATTGCAGCAGTGCAAACTGGGATTTAGACTTTTTTCTTTCCTTGCTCTTGATTAATGATGCAATTGTAATGCATTGATTTAGAAGATAATGATGAGGAACTTGAGAAAATATGCAACTGAGGCCAAACCCGTGGATAAAATTAGCATTCAGACAGATGTTCATTATTCAAAACAGCCTAGCTCAGGAGATAGAGCAAGCTGTTGAGTGTTGTGCAGCATCCAGAGAGAGCGAGTCGAAGTGTCCTTGAGCAAAACACTGAATCTCCCAACCACTCCTGCTGAGTTGGTAGCACCTCGCATGGCAGCTGTGTGTGAATGGGTGAATGTGAGGCATGTGTTGTAAGCACTTTGAGAGGAGCGCTGAGTAGAAGAGCCAACGCTCTGTATGAATGCAGTCCATTTACCATTCTACCTCAAAGAAGCCACAGGTATTTCAATATCGTATTTTGAAAGTAGTAGCTGAGCTTCAGAATTTAAAGAAACTATCATCATTCTCCTTGTTACAGGATGTGTCAGAATCAAAGAAAACACACCTGAACATTTCATAGAGCGTATGATCTCTCAATCAGAGAACATTGGCAAAAGACATTTACACTACAAACACACTTGCACTTGAATGCACTGGGAGTGTAACAAGTATAGAAAGGAGGACAAATTCAGCGCAAGAAACAAATAGACCAGTGAAAAAATCTATGACCAAGAACAAATTCAAAGCAACAAATATTTTGTTTAGCTTAATCCTTTCTCTCCTTTATTTTCTCTTGGTTCATTACTGAGCATAATTCATTCATATGTAGAGTTAAGTTAAAAGAGCAAGAACTAAAAAGAGGTTCCCTGATATAAATTAATGTTCTCCTACTTACTAATCACTCAGTATGGGAAACAAAAAGGTCCCCTTCTGCTGCCTCCAGGCAGGAGACAATTGGGGAAGCAAATCTCTCAGCAAACCATTGTCTACCGGCCACACACAATGAAATTCTCCCCCTCAAATAGATTCGTTGACTGCCCTGACCTCTATCACTCTTCGTTTTGAGCATAATGGCACAGCTTCCCGTTTGAGGACTGTGCAGAGATGTGGATAACATCAGAAGATTTGCCGTCACCGCTGCTGGGTTGGGTCCTGCTCCAGAGTGAACGCATGATAACCTCGGCTGTTAAAATCAGGGTGGCACCTAACTTATCAGCTTGATTTTTATGCTAACAATACACAACCACCAAACCGTCCAATCTACAATCCAGTAGAAAGAGATTCAGGGGAACTTTGAGCCACAGCCACAAATAGGCTGTCACTAGCATATCCTTAAAATCTAAGGTGAAGCTTATTAGGCTCTCTCACCGGACAGATCCTGCCCCTCGCCCAACCCGTTTAACCAGTTTATGTCGGCTCTGTTCACCTCTGTTCAGTTGATGCAGTTGCTAAACAGCCATTTATTTCAGTTCCACCACCTCTAGATTGGAGGCGATTGTTACACAATCTTCTCATGACTTCCGTGTGTTTCCCCTCCTCTGTCTGCTTGCTGCGCTGACAAAAAATACGATTTTTGGTGTTCTGCGGGGAATCTGCAAGTGCAGCAGCTCATATAGGTGAAGCGGGACGGCAGAGTAGAGTACATGGCTGTGTTTTATGTGGTTATGTTTTTATACTGGTTTATCAGGTTTCATCAGCCAGACCCGACGATGGAAACAAAAACAGAAGCTGGCCGCGAATCTGTTCAGTCCCGTGGTGGAAAGACGGTTATTGTAAAAGCTCCTTCAAAGTGACGCTCAGCGAATTCAGTCTTGATTACACGTTGAATGCTTAGTCGCTCACACAGTTTTATCTGTGCAACATTCCACCAATAAAGCAAAGAGGATGTAAAATAAAGTGCCGACATTGAGCCAACAGCTTTCCTACATAAACAAAGCACATCATAGACTTTCACCGGCCACCGATGCAACCTGTGTCTCACTTCTTGCTCCTCCCTTTGTTTTCTTCTTTACCACGCAAATAACCTTCCTCAGAGTAGACTTGTTTACTGAGGAATGTCTCTAGATTACTCACACATTTAAACAAGTGCTGTGCTTGGGTGTCTCGCATGTAAGCCACCTCAGATGGATCCAGATGCAATGAGTGCCTGGAGAGCATTCCTTGCTGAAAGGCGGCAGTGAAAGGCGGCAGTGATAAACACTCTGTTCTTTCTTCCTCACTTCCCCTGCAGTTGCTGAGGTGACATTGACTTGGCATTGCCAGGACTCACCCAATCTGCCTGTCCACACGTGGCACTACGGTAACATCATCAAAGGTGTGGACTCGGTTAATAGGCTCCCCACTGTCTTGACATGCTTCTGGTATTTCCATCTTCTCCCGGCATTGTCCTTTCATTGTTTTCCATCCTAGGAGGTCTGGTCTGCAGCGGCCCGGATAATGGCGGAGTGTCAAGTCTGCTATACGCCGGCACAGATCACAGAGGTGATGGCTTCTAAAGAGCCTGCCGTTTTGTCAGGGTGTCACCACAGGACAGCTGCAAACGGATATCAGTCCTATCTGGTTTGGACAGGGACAAATGAGGCAGAAGATGCAGCTCAAGCTGATCCACACCTTCATGACTTATCTCTGTATCCGCAGGCCATTTCAAACTGGGGTTTGCAGATTATAGTAGCAAAGCCACTGTGGCAACATTTGTTCCCCATGTGTCGCCGTTATGGTGGTTATTCTGTTATAGTGAGAAGCTATGTAGTACTGTATTTCCTAATACATGGATGGGTGTGTAATCTGATTCTTTTAATTTATATGAAATAATACCAAAGGCAGTGAAAGAGGAGTTGAGGAAAGCGTACTATTAGTATAACTGCTGATGGGAGCCGTTTTCTCCTCTTGAGTTACCCCCTGTGTGCACTAGAGGACACCTATGTTATTGGCTGACTATAATGAGCTGGTGTTTATGAGATGGAAAAGGCCTGTGGTGTCTGGTCTGTGTGCCAGAAACCAAGCTCTCTATTGTGTCACTGCTCCACCCGAGACAGGTGGACCCACTGTGGAAGCCACGGCAAACGTACAGAATACGATGTGGGCATTCCGATCAATGGACTTGCACCAGCGACCTCTAACAGACACATAAAGTGCCTCGCTGGCATGGTTTGGCCTCGATTGGTTATAATCCATGCCCAGCCAAAATGTACTGACAGTTAGACAACCATGTTCAAGCAACATTCTGGTGAATGTTTTTTATGGTGACAACTAGTGGTGATGTACGGTAGTTAGAGTTCAGTACTCCAGATGACTACAGTGGGTCTAGGTGGATGCTCAGGCCGAGAACGGGCGGCCATGCTCGGACAGGTCCACGCCGACACTCCCCTCATTCCTGGAGTACACAACTAACTTATTGCACCTAATCAGTCCATCAAAATCACTTTCTGAAAACAAATTATGCGAGATATAGGCTATGCAGTTGCTGAATCTTAATCCTTTATGTTGCTTGAGATCAAAGATCTCTTTTACGAGCAAGACCCGACATACACACACAAACATACACGCGCACACATTCCCAAGAGTACCTAGGTGGCAGTCGTCCATAGGTGCAGTTGCACTCTATCGCTCTGTAACTAGTACTGGTGCAGAATAAAGCTGTTTCAAAAGCATATTGATGTATTGTTGGCATATTGTGGGAGATAGCGTTTTTATTTTAGCATACAGAGTTTTAAATATTGTTTTTCTTTCTTATAGGACCATAACCTATGAATGATGTTATTTTTGTCTCATGGCCGAAAATGGAATCTGATGATCACCAAGGAATTCTAGGGGGGATAAATCTGACCGCCCACCACATGTAATATCTGAAAAACAGTCAGACACCGACTTTAGATTGTGTCCTGAGGCGATGCTGGCTCAGCAGCTAAACCAGGCTAATAAATACATTGTGGTGTAAACTAGTCCTATGATACCAGACGTTCAGAAATCCGAACGTCTAGGGACATTTGTATTGGAATTACTTGCTTTGCCACTACAAGCCTACACCCACTGCTGTGAACCCTGCCTTACCGGAAATTATCCGCATGATGCTCTCCCTATTCCGCTCCGTAACGAAACAAACTTGAGCTATAGTTAAAGCTAATCACACTGCAACATGGAGAATGCTTTTTGAAACATTGAAAATGGACATCCTGAGCAACATTAGGTGATTTGATTCTGTGTTATCGAGTGAGTCCTCAGTCCACAAATTTGGTGCAGTTAATGATTTACAGCGATTTTGTTTAAAACTTTTAACCCAGGACCAGAAGGACGTGCTGGCTTGTTTACCGACTGGTTACGGGACATGTTTGTTCTATCAAGCCTGGCCGACTGTCTGAGACTTGTTGTCAGCGCATGGAAAGACATCTATGGAGCTGGTCATATAAAGGGCATTCCTGGAGGAAATGGATGACCAGATCGCCGCCGGTGATTTCGCTCTTGGGTTTTGCACATCAGAAACATTTGTTGGCTGAGCAAAATGGAGACGGTTTCTAGAAACACTGTTTTTTCAGTAGGGGTTGGTTGAAGTGGCTGTTAGCAACGTACACACTGCAGTGCAATGGTGAGTTTGAAACCATAATGAAAGCGTTTTGAGACTGAAGACTAAGTCTAGGTGTAGACATGGGGCTTGTCCACATCATAGTAATGCTTAAAAGGATCTAAGCATATAACACAGATCAGAAGACTGTGTAACTTTGCTTTAAGGTTATAATCTTTTATTTATTGGTTTAAACAATCAGAGGTGTTTATGATTATCCAGACTAGACTAGAGAGAAGTTCCTTCATCTCCCCAACAGACTATGAAAGAAATTAAGGCGGAGCGAGAACACGCCACAGGAAAATACTTCCCTATTTCCCTGTCACACCCCTTTTGCAAGGTAAGCACCTCAATGAAAAATGAACTGGAGGAGATAGGCTTTAGAAGATGGGACAACCCTTTCTACCTGAGGCATATGGCATATTACCTGTATGTGGACACTCAAAAAGACTGACAGCGGCCAGCGCATTGATACGTCAGCTTTCAAGTGTGAGGTAAAGGCTGATGCTAACCCTCCATTGCAATCATTTCTCGTCTTTACCGTCTCCAGTCACTTCCTGTGTCCAGCTGTCTGGATAATGTTTTTCTGGTTAACTGCATCCTAATCTGTATCTGCAACACAGTAAGGCTCCGGTCCCCAGCTCAGGTTAGGGCTGAAATTAGTCTGACTTAATTCCGCTGGTCACACAGAACATTTGCTATGTGCACAGAGACAAATTTTGAATGAAGAAATTGAGAAATGGTGCTAATGATGCTAATCACATTATGATATGCTGATTGATTTAATACAGCTCAGCACAGCATCACACAATTTCAGCCCTGCATAACAGATGAATAATACTTAAAACGGTCATAAAACCAGTGTGCTTAGCTCAGTTAATCAGGCTGGGAAGTGCGGAGCTGTCAGATGGACCAAGCAACGTGTCTGCTCAACTGTCTGACTGCCTCTCACTGGGTAAACCTGGGTTTGGTTTTCATCAGGTCATCTAATGCCTCATTATTTGTCTTCTTTAAAACAGAATAATAAACACCACTGCATGGTGACTGAGCATTACACTTGCGCCAATTACTCACAATATCTTCTGGACGGACGTACACTCTGTTAATCAAATGTGAGTAATGGGCTAAATAAAAGGACATTAATCACACAGGCAACACGCCTAATTCAAAAATAATGTCAGGAAGAACACTGTGTAAATCAAAAACACAATTAATCACCAGTTTGTGAGTCTTTCGCAATTTCTTTTCCACGTTTTTCCTGAAATGGGTTAAAAGATTGGCAAGGTTTGTGATGTGATATTCATGCCAGGGAGAGAGAGAGTAGGATCTGAGACAGAGGGTGACTCACCTCTAGGACATCTGTCACTAAATAGCAATGTGTTCACCTACTTTGCAATGGGGAGTAGGTCCCTTTCCCATCCCTGCCTTCATGCTTCACTTCCTCCCACCTCGCGAAAAGGCAACATTTTGGCACTGCCAGTCTGTCTTTTCAGAAGGGGAGCGGGGAGGGAAACCTGCCCGACCCCATCTGTCCCAGTTACCTGGGATGCCGTGTTCAAGAAAGGCCAGCCAACAAGTGCCAGTGAACTCAAGCCACCGTCTGGGTGGAGAAGTGAAATTACGGCAAACCAACACTTAAAGCAGCTGGAATAGTGCTTCAAATGGCAGGGGCATTAATGGAACGACTTCTAACACTCTGTCCTTTGCTGAAATGATCAGTGGATAAAACACTGTGATGGGGATGGGTCTCACCTCAGTGTGCTGATGATTGCCTCCATGGGCAAAAGGTCTATATCAATAATTACTCAGACTCAGTATGGACGAATGAGATAATTCGCTGAAGGTGGCAATGGATCTCTAATGAACTTCTACAGTTAAACTCATTTTCTTTAGGACACATATTTCAAATGAATAAATGAGACTAAAATAAATGAAATTTTACTCAAATGGCAGATGGAGCTCAATGGATTTTTGTGACTCAACATGGAAGAAACTGGCATATTGTGGGAGATAGTTTTTATTTTAGCATACAGAGATTTAAATGGCATGTTACATAATACGTAGCCAATACATTAATTTGTTTTATTATGTACGTATTGTATATATTAAATCAGAAAGATACCTTTTGATCAAATGTACATTGGCGTTTGGTCATGTCTCAGTGGTTGAGGTATCACTTACATGTTTGACATTTTGTGACAGAAGGAATTCATAAAATGTGGTTATGAATATTAGAATATGTACATACGTGTGCACAGATCACCCCCGAGCTGATAATTTCCCATTTCAGGTGAAGATCTGTAATTATTGATGAGTAAACTCATGGCTCCTACATTATGCAATAAAACTGTCAAGTCCCATTTAAAAACCAAGCTCTGAGACATCCTCCCTGTGCCCGAATGTCAAAGTGATGGAACAAGGCTGGTTAAACATAATTTATATGCGGCAGGTCCCTTCTGATTTCAGATTTCAGAACACATCAAACTCTGATCCCCCGTGAAACAGAACAGACACATGGAGCAG
>CABFOT010088935.1:4613-23363 GCA_900660305.1 Cetomimus sp. NI1144 | reverse complement strand
GACAAAGCAAGGTGCAAGCCAATATGAAACCTTCACAATGTTTTACTACTTTGCACAGTATTTTATAGAGAAGTAAATAGTCCACATACACAGAGTGGGGCAGAAAGCTATACTCTTTTAGTTTTAAAAGGGGAAAAGAACATCTCTCTCTACCTCAACGTATTGTTAATCAGGAGAAGTTATCACCGCAGATCTTCTAACAGCATTGCCTCTGGTGCAGCATTGCCTCTGGTGCCCTGGAAGTATCTCACACAGCAAAAACATATGTATGTTAATGTATGCCCTCTGTTGCTGTTTACCCTATACACAGGGAGCATCTGAACATGCCTGGATTAAATAAAGGTCCAATTAAATTCCATTCACTAAAACAGCATTTAATAAGGAGTTATATATGCTGTAGTTCAAAATGTACCTCTTACACACTGAAAACACTATATCATTACCCAGTGTGCCTTTCACTTACAAGAAATACTCATACCCAACTTAAACTCACATCATCAATACCATTTTGTGGGGTTGATACTGAAAGCGAAACATTATATTACCAGTGCTTATTCTTACCTGGGAATCAGACATCTGCTCTCTCGCTCGGTTGACCAGCAGGTTCATGCACACGCAGGCTGGAAGGTGGGAGGGTTCAGAGAGGGAAGGGGTTACATTTTGACGTTGAAATCCTGTATCTGAATTTATTTTATTTTTTTTATTATTTTTTTTCCAAAAGTTGTCTACTGCAGCTATACCATTTCAAATCAATACACAAATGATTTCCTGCTCATTAATGCAGCATTCAAATTAGCATACATTCCTTCCATTATTGTTTTCCCCCCAGCAGTGAAAACAATTAAACACAAGCGCATGCAGTCTTGTGAAGTTACACTTGATAATTGGAATGAATGCTGAACACATAAGAGTGAATTCAGCAATAAGTTTGACACTTGTTTTCATTTCCGAATTCTGTGACATCTATCATCCTCTTTCCAGCATACCAGCCCATCACATGATACCTTTCTGAATCCCCCAACATGTTGCCTAACCAAACAGGAGGGATCCATGTTGTCATATTTATTTGTGTAGTGTGCCCAAAGCCAAATTCCTGAAATAATCTCATGTCACTTCTGCAAAGTATTTTTGCAGAAGTTGTTTTATTTCCTGAGTTGGTCTTTTAAGAGTTGGGTCTAGTGGTCTTTTTTTTCTGCTGCTTCATGGAATGCAATATTTGTTTTTCTTTTAAATGTCTCGTACATTTATCTAATATTCGAAACAAGTCATATAACTGAATAATTTGATCAGTTCAAAGAAAGTTGAAAGAAAACCATATTTTTGGACTTACTTGGTAGAATCAATTCAGTATAATTGTGAAACTGAGGAAACTGACAACACTACAAGAACCAGAACCTTGCCTAGTACAGGTGGTCGCCTAATGTAAAGTGGATTTTGTTCCATCATTGCAAAAGCTCAAAATAATGTGCTGTCCCACTTCATTTAGTGTGTCAACCAAAAACCTACCTCTCACAATTCTAATATTTGACATGCACCAGTAAGTACAAAATGTGTATCATGTAGGGTGATTTTATACAGTAGCCTTAACATCAAAGGAAGAGAAGAAAATGTCAATGCTGTGAGCTTCCTTTCTGAAGTTTGATCACATGGTTTCACTGCTATAGGATTAAACAATATAAAGTCTCAGTTTGTAGGGTTAATTTCCACAGTTGTATTCAGCGTTTGCCCTTCTTGCACTGTCTTCATATGATGTGATCCCTGCATTTGTATTATAAACTGTGAGCTGTCAAGTATCAGTCAAAGAAATAAAAGCAAAAACCTAAATGATGTCCCACATTATAAGATGTCCCACTTTCTGAACCTACACTACAGCTGTTGTCTAAAAAGAGATACAAAATTGCACTTTTCTTAAATGCTTATAAAATGCGGCTTTTTATATTGTTTAAAGTACACTCGGTTACACATTAGTATTTTCCAAATTATTAATTAGATAAATGTCATGTGTATGTAAGATACATTTCAGTAGAAAGCACATCTTGCACTTCATTCCATGATGCAGCAGGAAATAGATTAATTAATAAAGTAAAACCCAACAGGAAATAAAAACGAGAACAAAATTACACAGAAGTTACGTGATTCTTTGTGAATCACATTGTCTAATCATATCCACCCGCCCCACAACTCAGTCACAATCCATGTTATTCGTTACACCCTAAATTAATATTTACTGTTGGGCTTGCTGGATTTGGTTCTACCTTGTAAATAAATACCAACTGTCCCTCTCCTTCAAGCAAACTCTGAAAAGGGGTTCTGTACATTGTGCTGTTACACTGGTACACGTGTCTGGAATTGTACTGTTTAATGAAAAGCAGGTATCCTAGAATTCCCTTTTCTCACGAGCAGTCAGCCCAAACCCAAACAAATGAGTCCTGACAGTAATGTATAGGCCTAATTGTATTGTGTAAGTAGCACTCATGGGTGGATTGATTTCCTGATACCAAGAGGCCTATACTGAGTTGTCAGGGGGTCAATGTTATTTTAATGGATTATGCAAATTACCACCCTTCTGAATGTCAGTCTTTTATTTTGTCACTGAAAGAAATGCACTAGTGTAGTCACTAGTTTGTTACAAAGTAGTATAAACTGTCAGATAGGGATGCAAAAATACTTATACATATCAAACCTCTGCTACCAGACTAATAAAGTGTATTGGAAAATGTCACAATAATAAAACTCATTCACATAAGTATGTGCATCATGTCAGCAATCTAAGCACAACTTCAGAGAGGAACTTTTCACCCATAGGAGAATGTTAGTTTTCTCTAAATAAAGAAATACTTTATTGTATTTATCTAATTATTGTCAAATAAACTTTGCTTTTTCTCAGTAAATGTATTATGTCTCCATTGTCATGGTATTGGCCAGTACATACATCTTAGTTTTCCGTTTCATTACTAAAACATAAAACATGTACTAGGAAGCAGTGTTATGGTTGTTGAAATCCCATAGGGGACAAACAGACATTGTACTTTGGTGGTTGAAAACATGAAGGAAACAAATATCTCATCTGGAATATTGCAATGAACAGTGCAAATGCCACGAATGGAAGTACTAGTACACATATTCAATACCTTTAATGTATGTGTTGTAGTTACTATGTAAATACAGCGATCACCCTGAATGTGTTTTTCTTCTTCTTTTTTTCTGCCTAGTACAACCGCTGTTCCTCCTCTTATTTAACATTTACTAGTGATACGTAGTTTGACAGCTACCATTGTTTAACATCCTTCCTGTGTAAGGCTTTGTTGCTATTGGTTGCCATTTGTTGCTAAGAAACTGGAGTTTTTGCACAGAGAATGTAGTAACCATTGATTATTATAATTAAGCTTCCTGTTGCACCATTTTACTAAAAGAAAATAATAGTCCTCTGGTGCTGTTTCCAAATGCCAGGCTCTTGGTTACAACAAGAATGGTTTGGCACATACTAGAGAAGAGTTTGGCACCTTATATTTTGACACTGGATCAAAGGTTAAAAAAACAAACATTTTATCTTAGAGATAAAAACTGCTGGTCTGTTTTTCCACAGTATCCATAACTCAATTTGTCATATATTTTGTTACTTGAATAACTGAATTATATAGCAGAATTATACTGGAATTAGTGAGAGGAGAGAGCTATAATACAAAGGGTTATCATATAGTCTTTCAAGACACAAATATTATTTCATTGTTTTTGTATATTTATTTTAAGGAAAATCTGATAGCAGATAGTACAAACCTATTCTCACAAGGAAACTAGGAGCCCTGATTTAGAGAATCAGGATGTTGTTGGTAACATAGACACAAAGTGAGCTTTGTGGCGCTTGAAGGTGTAGCTAAAGCAATTTAGGTAATTTGGTGACACCTCACGCACAGTTTTTAAAAGAGGTTTGATTAACTAAAAAAACACAGTTGGTGTGGTGGAAGTTTGGTTTAATAATGGTCAATCAGAATACATATTTTCTATCCCTTTAAATAATCAGTGTGCCAACACTATAGCAAATTTGTCAAATCCTGACACGGATGACAACAGAAGAGAGCGGTTTGCAGAGTCGCCAAGGTCGAATCTATGGCAAAAACAATGTGCATACCAACACACACACACACACACACACACACATTTATTTATCCTGCTGGCTTCATTCTTTAATGTCTCTGCATTTCACAACCACAAGCTGTGGTTTTTAGATTGATTACAGTTTAGCCATGGATTGGACAATGTTCATAGGCCTTCATCTGTGCCTCAATGAAGTCACTAATTGCACAGAGTGCCAGTGTTTGCGTTAAGTCACTGTAATTTGATAAACCGAATAAAACCATTAAGTCATTTTTGACACAGATAAATAGAAATGTCATGAAATTCATGAACTTGACCAGAAAAGTGTATTTTATCTGGGTAACCAAAAACAAGGGGCTTTGCAATAAATCCAATTAGGAACCTCATTTTGATAAATTAATATAGATTGCTAGATTGAATAAATTAATCTCACGTTTCTGTAGCCTACACAGAAAAAAATTATATATCCTACAACTTATTTTAGTCCACTTTAATGCCTTTTAACTGAAGTGTAACACAGTGACCTCTAGAGCACAACATGACTCCTTCAGACTCGATCTAACCTTCCAACTCAATAAGCTGAGCTCAGGCTAGCTCAAAGTGTTCCTGCTGGTCTTTACGTTGCTTACTTTGGGTCTAAGCTCAGACATGTTAATACTGCAAATGAACATTTTGTAATATATGCTGGTTGCAAGTTGAAATATGAGTAATGCTTCCTGCTTTACTGCTGCTTGTCATAACAGCTGGTTCCATTTTTCCTCGTTTGATGTAATAATGTAGTACTATAGTGATAATATAGGCTTCAGGGATGTATCCTAATTACCCACGTCACTGTCTGTGGCTTAATGATTAACTGGCTAGTGAATACAGCCAGTTAATAATAACACCATAGCATTTATCAATATGCAGGATGTGATGTTACCATCCCTTGTGCCCTAATCCAAGGTGAGCATTCATATAGAGGCCCAATTCAGAGATTAACATAATAATGTACTACCATGGAATTGGGTACCATAGAAAACATTGGGCTATGAAATCATAACTCTATAGTATAAGACAGACAGCAATGTTCAACAGCTACCTAGGGTGAGAGAGTGTGGGTAAGACAATGGAGATACCATGTGTGTACCTTCCTTCACCAGTGTTTAGTTGTAACAGGCTCATGACACCTCAAGAAGGCTCACCCACTCACAGCAGACTCAATTACACAGCAATATGTATTGCTACATACCGATTTGCTTTTAGTTATACTACCTTAGCATCTACACTGATAACTGCTAGTTTATTCTCTACCTGTGCACACTAGTACTTTCACTACCCCATTAAATGCATGCTACACTTGCCTACCAAACACACATACGTATTACTACTGAACTATTGTTAACCCAAGGCTAATTCAGCTGATCTTCTAAACACTTAGGCGCTGTTCATGTGAGCTCTACCTATCCAACTAAAGTTCCAATACGGTAATGTACAAGCATGCTTCAAAGCTACCACAGTGGCTCATGAACCTGAAAACTCCAGAGGGGAGTGAGGGCAGGGTAAGACGTTCAGCGGTGGTCTTTCAGGTTCCTTTGTCTCGTTCGCAAACTTAGCATCGCTCTTTCACACCATTGCTGTCGCGAGCTGCAAGCTAGGTCATTAGCTTACAACTTGCCAAATGCTAACAATGCTAGCGAGCATGTTTCTGTTAGCTGAAGAGATATAACTGCTAGGGCAGGTTACGACAGACGTCCTGACTCAGGTGGTCAGGTGGACACAAGTTACCCGGCCCACTGCAAAGTGTGTTTCCCCTCACAGATTCCAATGCTGTTGTTTCTTTGGGCAATGTTAGTTGGCTGTACTGTCATGAGCCAGCTCACATGATCATTTGCACCGGAAGATGTGATGTGTGTGTGTCTGCTTTGTATGTCTCTAGCATGTGTGGCTATATAAAAATCAATGCATGGCAGGCCGCCTCTTGGTTTTAATGTCCTGCTTACTTCACCGTCTCATGAACACCATGACAAATACCTGAATCATGATTTCAGCTTTCAAGCCTGGTGGTCTTGAGTTCTTCCTTCAGCAGCTTTTTTCTTGTTGGCAGCACCATTGTGCCATCATTAAGAAGCACATAGTAACTGATTGGATAGCAGCTGCAGCACCTGATGCACCAATCAAATTAATCCACTGATACAATCTTCCCATAGGATCTACCCATAGGACCTCTTGGCTCAGCAACATTGATTGGCTTTATGTTTCTAAAATAATGTAATGTTAAATATGTATTTATTATTTCTTCAAGAAAATTAGGATGTGTGGGGCCCTCCGCTATGGTGGCTCTATATATTGCATATTCATGCGGAATATAGAGAAAGATGGTGGCACAAGCATTGCAGGCTGTCTTCTCTTTTAATTGAGTTTCTGCTTCCTGGACCGGGTTCCAGCCCAACCATGTATCAGTACTCGTGAGACGACTGCTGCTCTATATCACTGCTGACAATCAGGGTGGCTCTTTGGATTTTGAATTTAGTTATTTCTGACTGTTGCTGACCAAGGTGAGGGAGAAGAGAAAAGGCCAATGGCCAGTATCAGTAGGGAACTAGTCCTGAGGGAGACAGATTTCAGCAGGGCAGCTGGAGTGTGGAGCCATCAAATGGACCATAGACCCTTTCAAGTAATGTCTGCTGGGTAGATAATTCAGCTCGGTGACTGACTACAGGGCTGTCCAATGTTTAGAATCCATGAAGCTCCAGAATTACCTGCTGGCTCCTGTCAGCGCTCACATCAAGTTTCTACCAGGCAAGTGACTTCCTGTCTCATATAAGCTTTTCAAAGAAGGGAGAAATGTAACGGAGAAGCTGCTCACCTTGCATTGTGAATAATGTATTTTTCATGGACTGTGTTGTTGCACAGTCACATATGCGGGAATGGAAAACTTGTTCCTACTGATTCCCCCTGCTCCATGTTGTTGCTGACAATTACACATTATGATTAATGTACTGGGAGGAGGGATGGTGTTGGTCTGATTGTGTGTTGCCACAGTCTCGTCACACCTTTACTTCCCCTTTTATAAATGTAAACAGTGTATGAATGCTTTAAAACAGATGATACAATCACGGTGACTAGTTCCTGTCAACGACTACCGCTACTGCTTGTCTGACGGTCAAATTATATTTAATGCTATGGCTGGTTATTGCATGTCTCTGATTGACTGTGGGTTTCCTCCTACAAGTTAAAGGCCTTCAACTTCCACTTTTCAAATATATTTAAAATGTGTTTTTCTTTTTGAGCAGAGGCCATTATCTGTTATTTGCCAGAAGAAAGAAAAAAGAGCTCAAACATAAATTGGACTGATGCTGCTTTTTTATTTTCACTCCATCACTTCTAGACCTGCTGGCTCTCAGTCATGAAAGCAGAGATACATTTGACTGTGTTTTTTTAAGCTTAGTAATGAACCTCGTTTTTGGACTGACAATTACAGTCAGACTATCACTCCAACACAATAATGTGCATCCCACTAAAACAACAGATTCAAAGAAGTGTAATTATAGAGGCCAGTGTAATATGACACATTAATGATAATTACTTTTCTGTCTTTGCCCAGTATCTTCCTAATGGATAGGCCTCCACAGATACATGTGATCAAGTGGGATTTGGGTGTGAAAGTGTTCAGACAGAGAAAATGGCATGCGATGCCAGTCCCTATCACAGCCAGCCTCTCTATGCCAGAGTCTGTTATGGTTTGTTTGTTCTTTCCTGCTTCTGCCAGCAAAACACTGGAGCAGAATTGCACTGTTGTGCACAGCACACACAGCTGTGTTGGATATCAATTAATTGACACAAGGAACACATGGTACATTTTGGGGGAGCAGTCCATTAGAATCCTAGTTGTGGTGTGTATAATCTGTGTACATGGTTACTCAGACATTATTCCAGTAGAATAACATCCGATCTCAAAAGTCATCGCATCATTACATTAGATTAGTGAAAGTGAACATTTTAGCAAAGCACATCTATTATGTTAAAATAACATTTTCATCACAAGGCAGTGCAACTACTGAACCACCATAGAGGGACCAAGGCATTCTGATGTGATAGCCAAAGTAAAAGCCTTTATGTCCCTCCACCGGAGTACATGATACATGGCACATGATACATGGTACATGCTACATGGTATGCAGGATATTACATCATCATGGTGTCTCTCTGTCTCATTTGAACTTTTGCCATCAGAGCAGAGTCTTTGACCCTCTTAGATTTTTAATAGATGAGTGTAATACTTGCTCAGAAGAGGACATGTTGATTTCTTTCTGCCTGAACCTTTCTGGTACCGAATAGCTTTCCAAAATCTTAGGTGTTTTCTATTGAACGACTTATTGACTGCACTAATCTGTCTACATGCAGAGTGCTGTCTAGGCAGCAGAGCTATGGCCTGTATTGCCGTGGTGCTCCGCGAGTGCTTTCATGGCTCTCTTATTAGTTATCCAGTCATGCTATATGAACACGGACATTGTGCTGGGTTTATCGTCATTACAGCCCGCTGATGGTGGGTGTTGATGGTGATGACTGTTTTTATACAAATTCATTCAAAGACATATGTGATGATTATAACTGTATGTACGTAAATTCATGTACCAGGGTCACTTAGTATTTCTGTTTTAGTAACTTTTCCATAATTTTGTTAAAATTGTATGTAATTATTTGGTTTGATTGTGGCCATATCTGGTCATGTGGCATCATTTTTGTGCTTGTAATTCTTGTAATTTTCCTACATCTTGTTAATGTATACAGTGTACCATCTGCTCTGTGACTGTGACAGCCAAGTTTCTCCTCTGGAATCAATTAAGTATCGATTCTGTTGTATTCAGTTTTGCTCGAAAGTTGTGAGCTGAAGTCTGACAATATCACTGGTAACAATGCTGCAATGATCACACGTCCAGTCAAAGTGGTGGAGTGGAAATCAGCAGCAAGTTCAGCAAAACCCACACGCTGTTCGCTCCCTTGTTCACCACTTATTGTGACAAATACTAACAGGTTTCCACCATCCTTTCCACTTGTAATCAGATCAACCTTCCTCCAATCTACTTTTGAATACAAAATAGACGGGAGACGATTGTTTCATGGACAGAAAAGGTCATTTGGATTTTAAAAAATCTGCGAGACAAAAATACTTTTAGACTAGTGTTTGTTTTTTTACAGACTGGTTTGGTGTCTCCAAAGTTGAGTTGCAGGAATATAGAAATGGATTATCATAGCATCTGTTGGCTTTTGACTGGAAATGTTTCTATTATGGTACAGTTGAAGATGTGCTGCCATAGAACTCCCAAGTCCCTGTACTTTAAGACAGTTTGAATAAAATACTTCAGGCTAGCAGTAGACAGCCTAGCAATAGGGTGAATATAGAAAATGTTGTTAGAGGAGACACATTGTCCACAAAATCAGTTTATATCCCCCAAAAACTTATTTAATATGTTGTTTCCCAGAGAAAGAGTGTGAGAGTCCGTGTTTCAGACAGCATGAGCTAATTAGTATACCATTAACTGACTGTAATTTGGATAAAATATGATAAATGAGCCTTTTAATATATTGATTTGTATCATATCAGATAGCTTTTAGAGGCACAGTAAAGCAATATAAACAAGAATGCAATATATTTCAATGCAGTTTAAAATACTGATTAGGTAATTATGAACTAGATTATATTTTCAAAGTAAACCTACCCACTCGTGGCCATCATTAACAGTCACACTGCAGTCATAAAATAACACAGTAACTCAATACCACTTTACTCAGTCTGCCTAATATAGTTATCCATGATAAAATATAAAATAAAAAACATTAAATTACCTGTGTGAGCTGCTCCTATGGTTATATGCAACAAGCTGATTATCCCCAGCTCACAACCTTTTCAGTGAAACCCCAGCCGGCTACAACAGCGTCTGCAGCTGAAGATTTGGAGAAAACGTAATGTTATTATGCTAATGTGTGGAGATATTGCTGGATTGACATTTCCACTGATTGGGATTAGTGCTCCTATCTATTTTCCCACCCACGCAGCAGTAGCTTAAGGTCTTTCTGTCACGACAACATGCTTTTAACATTGCTTGTGTCAGCTGTAATTTGTGGAGTTACTCAAGTGGCCATGTTTCGGTGCAATTAGTTTATTTTCTTTGTATAATGGGTGCATGCCTCGAGATATCTGCCTTTTTGGAGGCATATGGAAACCGAGTAGTTCCATTATCTTTTCACCCACTTGTAGTTTGTGCAAATTTAACTAAACATTTAGGCATCACTAATTGACTAACCTTGTATTTTTATTGTAATGTCTTATTTGACCATCCCATTTAATGTTGTAGTTTAGATTTGTGTCCTAATTAAAAAGACAAAATGAGCATCATATGTATGCGAGGGTGAGTCAGTGGAGGTGATATGATTTCTGGGTTTCAAAACATTGATTCTGGCCCGTATTAAGCACAAAAACTCCCTATCCATTCTGCCCCGGTGTTTCGGTTTAAACTGTGATAATTAGCTGTTACTCATCCCTGTTGGAAAATTGTGACATCTTTGTGTCACTTACAGGCATTGTAGATCAATGCATGTTGTTACTTGTCTAGGAGTTGATACGTTCTGCCAATGTTGTTGTCTTTAATTTACTAATGCATTTATTTCCCTTGTTTCTTTTCTTTTTCCTCAGGCGTCCATATGTTTGTCACTGAGGGCGAGTATCTGGAGTTGGCAGCCATCACCAAAGAGCAGTCGGGATCATACGAATGCATTGCTTCTAATGACATCTCAGCCTCTGATGTCAGGACAGTGCAAGTCACCGTCAACTGTAAGAGTGAAAATGATCCCATTACAGCACATCATACTGGCTCCACTATGTTAATATTAATGGTTGAGACATATGGGGGAACATGTACAAAAATGTTGAGGCCTATATTTTTGCTGTATATTGGATGTACCCTCTCCATATGCAGTTTAACTTCATAGTCATTGTCTCAGTTCACATTCAAAGAAACAATATCAAACAGCGGTGTACTCCGCATCATGCTTTTGTAAAACATTTTTGACTCTGTGGTCTGTCCCACAGATCCTCCCTTCATTTCCAAGACAAGAGGTACGGGTACTCCAGTGGGACAAAAAGGAGTTCTGCAATGCGAAGCCTCTGCTATCCCAAGAGCAGATTTTGAGTGGTACAAAGACGATCGTAGGTAAGCGTCTCCTCTGAGCTCTTTTGTCTTTCATAGACCTGGCTCTGTTTCAAATCAATAATACAGTCACACAGATACAGACATCTACAGGGGTGAGGGGTGAGGCCTTAATTTGTTTGAAATAAGGTAGAGCAATCAATTGATGGCCTTTTTTCTTTGTTGTATTTCGGACATATTTTTGCTTAAAATAAGATGAGATGATCTGTCATGCTCGGTATTTTTCTTCTCTCTAATGGCAAAATAACCTGATTTAATCATATTATAAACATTCAAATAAATGTCCTCATAGTCAAATCATTTGCAAAACAGCTATGTTCACCAAAGGCATGTGCCATCATTTTCACGCTGTAATTGGTTCATGTAAGTGGGGTGCATTGCTTGGAGGTTTAGAGGATATTATTGTATAAAGCAGCTTTTTCCAACTGAAGTCTGGGGACTGCTAAGACGTTTATGAGCAGCCCGGAGCTGAAAAACGGATATAAACAATAGGGTATGTTGCAGTGTTAAATGGTCCTTGACGGTGACAGCAGCATTGCTCATCAGTCCCAGAGACAAAATCGGTCCCGAAGAACAGAAGTATGGATAACATATAATAATAAATGTCTAGTGTTCTCAAACACGGAACAATTCAATGAATCGGTGGCAGAGGAATGCAATGTGCCAATGCAATGAAGAGAAACAGAGAAAGACAGAACATTGGGTTAAAGTGCACTAAAGTTGGCAGTGCACTAACACAATTGCTTCAATAAACCATTGTGTAATTAAGAATTTTGTCTGGGGGCGTGAAACGGCCTCGTCAGCTTTAAGTGTTTATATCTGTAATAGCGCAGAGGTCTGAAAGGCATTTCTAACTTCACACAGACATGGTTTGACATTGAGGCTAATTTCAAGTTACCTGCAAGCAGACACTTGACCATTCAGATGCTTCAGAAAAGCACAGTTGCAAGCAACAGCCTTGAACGCTGCTACCCTCTATTTTACAGGCTCTTCAATGGACTAAATGGAGTTAAGATAGAGAATCAAGGCAAACGATCCATGCTTGTCTTTTTCAATGTCTCGGAAGAAGACTATGGAAACTACACCTGTGTGGCCATGAACACCATGGGAATCACCAATGCCAGCATAATCCTTTATGGTAAGTATTTTACCGCTAAATATGAATAAGGAAAATTAGCACAATAGTATGTGCTACATTGTTGAATTCTAATTTATCTACTTAATCTACAACTTAATAGTGCAGCAAGACTATTTGACTCCTGATTTCAGTCATGATGAAATGAGAAAACTTTGTTCACCTTGTTAGCTAATTCATATCATAACGTAGAGACAATATATAGAAACATTCAATATTAAAATTCCATTTGTTGTACTTCTTGGAAAACAGATATTTGAACAACATTTTTGTTATGGTCCAGCCCACCCTCTCTAGATCAGTCCACATTCAGGGCGGGACATAACATGGGGATTAGCATTATGTCCCGCACCAACATCCTGCAAGACACCATCATGATGCCATTTCCTTGTGACTTTAAGGGATACTAATGTTTTTGAACATACTTCAAATAAAAGTTTATAAAGTGTTAGCAGTGAAACGTCTGGGGTTGGGTGATTAGAAAGTATGCAAAATACCTCCGCTAAGGAGGTTATGATTTATGCCCCCGTTAGATTGTCTGTCTGTCAGCAAAATATCTCACTCAACATCAATGGATTTTGATGATATTTGGTGGGCAAATTGGCCTTGAGCCAAGGAACAATTGATTGGATATTGGTGGTGATCCAGATCTGGGATTATCATCATCAGGCAGTTATTAGGGGGAGGAGGTGGTAGGACACACAAACAAGTAGAGACAGCTGTTCTTTAAAACAGGGTACTTTAACTGTACAGCCAGGTTACAGCAAATTTGTGGAAGGTACGGTAGACAGGATGTGGTGCACCAGGGGTGACGACAAAGACGGGAGTTGCAGGCAGACAGGGTACGGCACCATAGCAGGATGACACACAGACGTGGAGTGCAGGCAGCGACACGGAAGCAGACAGATCTCTTGGCGCAGACTTCCAAACGAGGAGAGTAGACCACGGGACAACGGGACATGACAACACAACGTACAAGATGCAACAATCCCACAAACAAATGAGAACAAGGACAGGCTTACATATAGACACTAATATCATTAACAGATTACAGCTGGGACATGGGGAACGTCAAGTTACAAACACTGATAGGGAAACCACGACAAGAAGACAAAGACCTTCTCAATAAGACAAAACCCGAATTGAAGTTAACACAAGACAGTTGAGACTAGAAACAACACAATAAAACCACAAGCCCACAGAGAACATGGACTACGAGGCCCAGACCCTGACAACAGTAACTATGCTAACTAACTGAGTTATAGAGACTTGATTCCAGATCCTATGGGTAGGTTTGCAGTCAAGAAATAAATTAAACTTCTATCTTTAAAAATAGGAATGATGTCTTGGGAACAGATCATTGGAGAATTTGTTCAGCATTGGTGGAGCATTGCGCTCTCCGAGTTCTTTCTAATTCATCTATCGTTTTACCTTGAGAGCGTTTGAATCCCAGCTAAACACAGTTCTGTCTGAGGGCAAGGTTATGTTCAAGCGTTGCATGATTTGAACCATAAAACATGCCTACCCCGATGGTTCAATGACTTTGAATGGTTTGTGTTGTTGTTCATGTTACCCTGCAGGTCCAGGTGTGATGCATGATGTCAGTCGGGCATCTGTATTGCCCCATTGCTCTGTCTGCCTCCTGCTGACTGTAACCCTATTGTACCTGCTGAAGTTCTGATGCGGGATATGACCACCTTCAAGCTTCCTTCAGCGTTGAACAGCAACAAAAGACTATTTAGTCCGATAAGAAGAGAGGAAATCCAAGAATGCCAGGGGTTCACTTTTTTTTTTTTTGCTTTCTGGCTTTGGGTCTGTACTCCGTTGGCCCGCCAAGAGATAAGAGGGGGACATTTTTAATCATACATTAATTGATGATGGTAGAACTACTGAGTTTCTGTCCCCCCAACTTTTTTGTATGTGGAAATGGAAAAACAAAAACGTAATGTAATTGTTGATAGGTGACTGTTTATTGCCCAATATTGAAGTGTACATTCAGATTACTATTGTGTCACGTGCTGTTCAATCTCTGTACAATACCATGAGCTTTTTTTAAGTGAACAACACATAGGGAAAAATGCAATGTGATTGTTGAATTTTACTGTATTTTTACAGTTGTATGCAACAGAATAACGGATCATTCATTATAAACAATGCAGAGTTCTGAATAATAAATGGTACACCGTGATTACTCAGGCAACGCCATACAGCATAGTGCATCCAACATTTTTATTCACATCATTATGTGTGTAGAAAATGTACAAATGTGTACAGATGATTCCAACACTGTTGTTTTCAAAATGAGTATACTTTATTTAAATGGAATAACTTTAACACCTAATCACGGTTTCATTGCAGCTTCATAGCATATTCAAAACTAGTGATGCAACCCTTCAGTCAGATTTCTTAAAGTATTAGTGTAATGTGTCATTTGTGACAAAGGTGTTGGAACAGTGTGACAATTTACTTCACAGAATTGTCAAATTACGTGCCCCTTGTCAGAGTCCAAATTTGTTTATCAGTAATGTTAACTACCTGTTGCGATGGTTAAATCATTAAAATGTCTGGCTAATGGGTGGTCTAATAGCTTATAGTGTGGCACTGAACTGAGTTCCTGTTAGCTACCAATGATAATTGGAGAATAAATCTTACAACTATATTTACCACAACCTCCTGCTGCTGTGATTTCCTAGAGTCACAACTGCAACCAGCAGCTAGTATACGTCTGTAGATTGGTCGGTCTGTTGGTAAAACAATACTGTGCGTCATACAGAAACGATACCTTTACATTTCTCAGGCACCCACACTGTGCTTCATCTCACTTGGTAGGGAAGCAGACTTTCATGTGGAGGTGCTGGGTTCTAGTCCTGGGGTTTGCAAAGTAGACCTTTGTATTTGGTCTCACAGAGCCTTACAGGTCACAGTTTATCACAAATTAGGTACTTGTTTGAAGTTGATCCCCAGTGGGTCTGCGCCTATCCACAGAGAATTAAAGTTCAAAGGACATTAGTCCACCCTGCCCCCCAAAGATGAACGGTTATTATCCTTCCAGAGTTTGGGCACAGTATCTCGCAAACATGAACTATCAGCAGGTGACTTCCCAGAACATAAGTATGAATGCATCTACCGAGCTAGCTTACTAACTTATTTAATGTGGAGCTTAGCATTAGGAGCTATGTTTACAATAAAACTATGTTACTTAACCAGAAAGCATTTGATTTAGCATATACCAGCTAGGTATTTTGATTCACAGTATATGACCACTAAAGTAAAGGTGGATAACTCTGCTTGATTTAAAGCTTCCTTGAATAAAGTAGAAATGGACATGTCAGAGAAAACTGTCACTTAGTTCTACGTCTAAGTCGCATATGACACGTGTTGCAAGACTATTTTATGACAGACATGACCATTGCATCAACTTTAACGTATCGTGTAGATGCCATTAAGCTTTTGTGGAGGTGTCATGGATGTGTGCTGTCAACCTGGTTTGCCCAAAGATGAACTGACTGCAACACTGATTATGTTTAGGTTTGGTGGATGCTTTTAAAGAGACATTATTAGTCTGCCCTAGCTGATGTGCACAAACAGAAATGTTGCAGTGACAAGAATATACTTACAGCAAAAGTGATTGATAATGTGTTGTTCTGCTTTTGTCCAATTCAGTCCTGTGCATATGTATGAGTAAGAAGTGTGTTCATGCTAAAACAACAGGTATGAGATTGATTTAAGTGGAAATGATTTTGTTGTACTCACATGATACATTACATGTTTGTAAAAATGATGAACCAGTCACAGGATGGGATCTGACTGTTCAAGGTTTGCAAAAAAAAAGTATTGCCTGCAAAAAAAATGCTACGGGTTATTCAAACCCTTTTTATCCCAGATAGGTGAACAATATAATATTACTGTCAGTAAGCTTGAATCATATTGTTTTAAATCCCTATTAAAATGAAAAGTGATACTGGAATATAATTAATGTGTGTGTTTGCATATGACACCTAGAGAACAGTATTAAGTTGTAGAGTAATAGCTTTTATAATATGTAGGGATTTTTATTTTTTATGTATTTCACATAAAAACTAGAATCTTCCCCAATGCATAATTCTCTAAGCATTTTAAAGTTTGTAATGTTCCAAAACACTCATATTCTTGAGTTTACAATGTATGATCCAATTGAAGGCTGCATTGGTGACCTGTTTGTTGTGTTTTCTGACATCGTGTCACAACATACTGTATAATATGACATAATGGTTTGAGTCCACAAGGTCCAGAATACAGTAGTTACTAATGTGGTATATAGTCATCGTATCGTTAAATTGAGATATTGCAAAAATTGTCCACAAACTGGTTAAATGTTAAATCAAGTTGCCCATTATTTGAGTATGACACCACACATCATTGTTATTACTCTCTCCACTGTTGTTTGCTTCTTTGTCAGTAGTTAGTTTTGAAGTACTAAGAATTGATGGGAAGGGGGCGATGACATGCTACTGGTCATGAACTGCATTGAAATCTGCATTGTTACTGAAAATATGTTTGATGTACAGTGAAACAAGTGAACTTTGGTAGCTCTATCAATCAGTAAGTCTAGCCAAAAAAAAGAAAAGCCTTTTGTGTCCTTTGAATCCCTATCAGTGCCATGCTAGCATACGAGGCGTACCTAAGTTGTCTCATTTTCACCTTTCTTTATAAATAGGAACATTCAAAGTCACTGCTGTCAGAACTGATCGGGGTTCATGTAGACTCATTACAATAACATCAATATATGCATGTGTTGGATCTTGGGCACCTTCCGAAGAAACCTTGTTATCAGGGCAACGCATTGAAGAGAGCAAGAAAGCAGGGCATGTTTAAAATCTGTGGTGACAGTAAAGCACCCTGTTATTGACTTGTGTCTTACTCAAACAGCAAAGAAGACAACTTCCAAGTACCTGGATTAGTCAGTTAGACAGATAGTTTTTAGGATTTGTGACATCAGACAGGCTTGTTACATTACAGGTGACCAACATGGCGGTGTGTGTCACTCAGTCACCATGGCAATCCAACCACAAGTCCGCCCGTGCGGCTGATCCTGTGAATTTCAGCTACAAGTCCGGAGTGTTCCATGTACCTGGCGGATTATATTGTCAGGATAAATCCTAGGACAACGTGACGTCAGTCAGGCTTGTTATGTTCCAAAAGTTAAGTTAGCGTCAATCACCATGGCAACAAATACAAATAAACGAACCTGGTCAGGTTTGTTCAGACAATTAGATCTAATCAGGTCATGCTCTAATCAGGTCGCTTCCTTAATATCACATGAGGAAGCAGTGATATGGATCTAATATCAGACCAGTGTTTCACACATAGCTTTTACAGATGGGCAACACGCTTTATATTCTGATGACTTAATGAGCGCTGCTGATATAGTGTATTACAACACTGTCTCCTTTCATGTAGCGCAACATGGACTCGACACTCAACTCCGCCCGTTTCACCTTCTAATCCAGCATCTTAAACTCTGGTTCCTCCAACCCCAACACTCTCCACCAAGTTCTCCACTATAAACAAGCTTGTCAAACCAATATTTCGCTTTACCCTGGAAAAATGTAACAACTTCTTGTCATTCTTCCACTCCTAACAGCATGATAATTATTCTGTGTGCTATAAGACTACCAAATGCTATTGCTTTTATTTGTGCATTGGGGGTGAGAATTTCCACTGGTGTAACTCTGAAAATGGAAGTGAGTGGGTTGGGTTCCAGTGACGTGTTGCATAAAACGGACATGCATTTGAATATAGGGGACCAAAAGTTTACTACGGATGGACAAGACCAAAACATATGGCCCAACAAAACAACATTATTACACCTAGGACAGGTGAGATTTACCGAAGGCTACATTTGAGTTAGTCTGTCATTGGAAAGGTGTATTCTGTTGAATACTTTAAATTGAATTAGACAAATAGAGAAAGTATGAATAGCGGAAATACACTCATCCCAAACATCCTCCGGAAGGTTTATTCCTAAATTGCATTCCCAGGTTTCTCGTATTTTAGCATTTGTTGGTGGGTCGATGTTGTGGTTAATATCATATGTTTTAAATTAGGCCCCTATTAAATTGATTCAAGTTTAAACATGTATGCATATGATCTTTATTTGGAGGATCGGGTAGGTAGGGTAAAGTTTGGATGTTCAAGTTCAAGTTCATTTATTTATATAGCCCTTTATCACAAAGCATGTCTCAAAGGTCTGTACAGAAAATGAGTCAAACCAGATCTTAACTAAACGGTAATCAGTGGAATAGAGAACTCAAGAAATAAGACAAACAGGGAACAGGACAAAGTACAAGA
>CABFOT010088641.1:2531-12799 GCA_900660305.1 Cetomimus sp. NI1144 | reverse complement strand
CCCCAAAAGCACAACTATCTGCGTTCTGAATTGTCGAAGCAAACAACTTTTTTGTGCAAGCGCCTCTTATCTAGACGTATAACTGTTGTAACTACAATTGCGTGCCACAATCCACCCTATAACACTGGCTACTGTCAATTGACCTTTTATTTGTTTCATTAAAATATATATATATATTCCTGTTGGTAACCCTACGGCCACACCGGGAACGGCGAAGCTGCACTCAGCGACAGATTGCCATTGATTGTCTGAGAGCTGGCGACACAGACAATCGGATACAAAGCTACAAAAGTTGAGAAAGGTTTAACTTTGTGCAAATAAGCTGATTTGTTGCTGGCAGAGCGACCAAACACCAATCAGGATTTGATGTTCTCCCTGCTAGCGAAGGCTCCTGGCATTGTTTTCACAGGTCTGTAATGGATGACAAGCTAGCAAAGGAGTAGAAGCTTATTACTGCCATCTCCGGTTTCCCTGATTATTTCCTGTTCATTTACAAGTAGGTCTTTTCCATCATGGGACTTCACAGTCACATTGCTGCCTCCCGTAAATACACTTTTGATCTAGAGGTTGTAGAACTGAACTCTAATGCTGGCTAGCATCTGTATGGGTTGTACAGTTGCTAGCCAGCTTTAGAGTTCCAACATGCTAGAAAGAGATTTGAGCAGACAGATCATACAAACGGATTGAACAGCAGAAAGTTTACGGCCATATGAGAGTAAAACACAGGAAATCATGGCACATGTGATCCAAATCAATGGCGTCAGACCGCTGACTCCTGTGGAAAAAACAAACATTTAATGTAGCTATTGTAGAACTGAAATAAATAAAGATTTAGCAACCCCATGGCCTATTTATACATCCGCCTCCTCAGAAGATGTCCTCTCACTTGTCATTTCCAATCGACGCACCACCTGCCCCCCTTATCCCATCCCTTCCACTCTTCTCCTAACTATCTGTACAGACATCATGACCTTCTTCACTACCTTTATAAATTGTGTTCCTTTAAAGACTGAGAGTCAAGCCTCTACTTAGCCTCTACTTAACTTGGAACATCTTGGCTTCAAGGCTTCTCACTCTACTGAGACAGCGCTCCTTGCTCTTACGGAGGCTCTCCACAGTGCCAGGGCTTCATCCCTCTCCTCTGTTCTGATTTTCCTTGACCCGTCTGCTGCTTTCGTCACAGTTGATCACCAAATCCTTCTATCTATCCTCTCTGAACGGTATTATAGGATCTGTACTTTCCTGGCTTGCACCCTATCTGACTGAATGCTCATACCAGATTGCATGGAGAGGATCCATGTCCAGACCAAGCTCTTTCAGGGTTCAAAACTGACCAAATTGGTCCCATATGCAACCTTTTTATTTGGTAATGTGATCTACAATTTGAATGGGTTGCACTGGTGTGAGAAAAACAACCCTTTCTCAGATGGACTGCGTGCATCACGTGACGCGGTCAGTTAAGACCATGGAGCAACCAGCCTGTTCTGTACACTACATCGCTTTTTGCATGTGATGTGTCATTCTCACATTTTGATCTTTCCATTAATTCTCGCTGGTCCGATCAAGTCGCTGATAATGCCTCCTTGGTTAAGTAAACTCCCGGGATCTTTATCTGCCCTGCTTCCTTGCTCTCTTCTGTTTTATAATTGTTGTTATGCGGTTAGATTTGAGGTGAAGCGCATCATGGAGGACTGAGGACACGAGAACGCACTGAAGCCCAGTTAGGTGTAAGAGAGGAGGAGCCAATATTAGCCTAGTGCTGTAGATACTGTGACGGATGATAAGAAAGAAAGAAAGAAAGAAAGAAAGAAGGAGCAGTGCAGAGTGACAGATGTAAAAAAGTAAAAACATGGTTAAACATCAGGTTTTGGTTTCAGCCCCACAGAATCCAAGACAAAGGGCTTTATTCTAGGCTCACCACTTTGTATTGACTTCCATCAATCATACAGAGAGAAATCAATCATAGAATACGAAGAGATACCAATTTCTCCGTAGTTTATAGTTAGATGTTTCGGAGTATAAATTCTGCATGCATTTTGTCTCCCTTAGGTGTATACCTTTGTCAAATTAAGACAGATGTCATATGGTCACCTATGTGGTTGCTATGCTTCCCTTGGTTTTCCAGGTGTTAATACACCAGGGCTGCCAGGGTATTGTCTGTTCATCTCTAGTTACTAGTCCCTGCCTCATTGGGCTTTCTCGTGTAACCATCAAGGTAATGCTCATCCCCTCCCAGAAACTTCAGACATGAGGCTAAAGACCGATGTCTTTAGCCGTGCAGGTGGCTCTACTCACATGACAGCTGAGGTGGATTGGATAGGATGGCCGGGGGGTTTCAGAATCTAACCTATCGGGATAAGCTTACCTACTTATAAATGATTGATAGTCCAGTGCACACCTGTTTCTGTAGCACAGGCTAATTGTTCCCCAGTGCAGGTGAATTGGCTAGACCATCTGGACTACAGTGGAAGGACTGGACATCCATCCATCATCGCCCGCTTATCCAAGGTCGGGTTGCGGGGGAAGCAATGTCAGCAGAGAACCCCAGACTTAATTTTCCCTGGCCACGTTGACCAGCTCTGACTGGGGGATCATTTGGTGTTCCCAGGCCAGTGTGGAGATATAATCTCTCCACCTGGTCCTCGGTCTGCCCTGGGGTCTCCTCCCAGCTGGGCGTGCCTGGACCAACTCTCTAGGGAGTCAACCAGGTGGCATGCTTACCAGATGCCTGAACCACCTCTGCTGGCTCCTTTCGACATCCCTCACAGATAACTGAACTTCTCACCTTGTCTCTAAGGGAAAGGCCAGCTACCCTCCTAAGAAAACTAATTTCAGCTTCTTGTAACCATGACCATAGGTGAGAGCAGGTTTGATGATGATGAACCGGTAGATCAAGAGATTTGTCTTCTGGTTCAGCTATCTTTTCATCACAACGGTATGGTAAAGCGACTGCAAAACTGCACCCACTGCTCAGATTCTCTGGCCCATCTTCTGCTCCATCATCCCCCAAGACCCAGAGATACTTGAACTCCTTCACTTGGGTTAAGGATGTATTCCTTACACAGAGAGGGCAATTCACCTGCTTCCTGCTGAGAACCATGGCCTCAGATTTAGAGGTACTGATCCTCATCCCGGCAACTTCAAACTCTGCTGCAAACCTGTCTAGTCAGTGCTGAAGGTCACTGACCGATTTTGCCACCAGGACCACATCATCTGCAAAAAGCAGCGATGCAATCCTCAGCCCACCAAACTGTAACCTGCCACACCCCCTTCCGCGACTACGCCTCCTGTCAATGAAAACCACAAACAGGATAGGTGACATAGCGCAGCCCTGGTGAAGGCCAACCCCCACCGGGAAAGTGTAAGACATTTAATTGCTCATCCTGGTGGGTATGTGACAAATCTGAATCTTGAATCTGAAACGTACTGCCAAGAATCTGGACATAGCTCTCACTTTGGGAGTACAGTAGGCTTGTCATGGTGGAGTAATTCTCACACCGGTGTCGATGCTCACCTGGACACAGTCTACACTGGTATTACCGGCTTATGTCACTAGAGGGCTTCATTCTGAGATGCATCAGCGTCTCTTTACCTTCACTATTCTTCTGTCGTATGTCTTGAGACCTGCAGCTCTGTTGAGGCAAGTCAACCAACCTGTCATCGTCCAGGTCGATCAAAGCACGCTGTCTGGGGTGACTGTCTGCTTGATAGTCTATCGGGGCTGTGTCTCACTCTGTAGTGTGCAGACTGCAACAGACTTCCTCTGTGTTATGGCGTTTTACAAATCTTCTCTTGGTGTCTCAAACTTTCACTCGCTATCCCTGGCCCTAATATCATGACGTCGTTTCCCGTACCAATAAAGCCTAGAGAGCTGAGAGCAACGCTATCCTAGCTAATCTAAATGTACAGTTACCTCACTATCGCCTATACACTTCTGCTAGCACTCTTTCAGAATAAATATCAGAGAGGTTTGCACACAATACATGTGGGTTGAGAAGCGGCTTCCTCCTTTATTTTGAAGGGCATCCCACCGTACTCCCAAAAGGGCACTAGTTGACAAATGTGCTGAACAGAACATATACTTTTTGGATGGTGGTGAGAAACGGCATCTTTGTTGACATGAGGACCGACCGGCACCGGTGTCACGGGACACCGCAACAGTCCTAGAGCACAGAGGTTGGATGGCCCAGAGTAGTGACTCCCTCAACCCATTCTCTCTCAGCACCTCCTACAAATCTCCCGGGATACCCGATCATACACCTTCTCCAGATCCCCAAAACACATTTAGACTGGGTAGACTCCCAGGCCCCCTCCAGGATCCCTGCGAGATCGAAGATCTGGTCCTGTTCACGACAGGACAGGACAGGACAGGACAGTGCAGTGCAGAGGAATTTAGCAATATTGAAGAAGTTGCCTCTTTGTAAATACTCATGGGGAGCATTTTCAGAGGGGATCTTCTGTGTCATAGCTTTCTTAAGAGCTCTTAGCCATACACCTGATGCAATAATCAGAGCGGCTATATTTATATCACACTTTTCTTAACCAATTTAGTGCTATTAATCTCTGAAGGAAAAATCCACCTTTTAACAGTTAGAGGAGTAGTTCATCCCAAAATGAAAATGTATTATCTACTCCACTTAATGTCGATTGAAACACTGTTGCAGTTTTTATGTCCACATAACACACTCCTTATCAGCCTGAATTGGCCAAAGCTGGTTCTTTAGAGTTCCAAAAAAGGACAGCATGGTAGTGCAGTGGTTAGTACTGTCGCCTCACAGCAAGAAGTTCATGGGTTTGAATCTGCCGTGGTCCTTTTTGTGTGGATTTTGCATGTTCTCCCCGGTTTCCTCCGAGTGCTCCAGTTTCCTCCCACCATCCAAAGACATTTTTATGTAGTTAGTACAGTATATGATGTTTTTTAATGTATATGATGTATGTATATATATGATGATACAATATGTATGATCTGGTATGTATGTTGCTTTTGATAAAATCACAATGTACAAAATAAATAAACAAAATCATAAAATTACTCCAAAACAACTCCTGCTGCATAATCCAAGCAGGGTTTCCCCCTACCATTATATTGGCCGGGCGGGCCACCCGGCCAATATAACATCCCGCCCGGCCTGGACAAGAGGGGAAAACAATAATTTTGAAAACATTTTATTAAAAAATCGAATATTCTGGTTATTAAACCAATGCGCAGTAGTGAGCAAGACCAGAACAATCCTGTCAGATGCCAACATTGGCTGTCGAAGTGAAACGGGAGTCCCGTGAAGGCTGCTCTGTAGCGGTGCTGCATGTAGAACAGCGGAGCGGGACTGACCCACTGCCTCTGCTGCAGCAGCAGTGAGCTGAGGCAGAAGGTCAGTCCATGAGCTCAGCCTGCGAGTGGTAACGTGCTAGACGGGGTTGCTGGTGATATTACTGTGCGCTGAAGATAATGTGAATTATGTGTTGACAACAGCTACAATGCAATGTTTTTATTATCACATTGAGTGCGTTCGTTAATTTGCTCGGAGTGCGCCGTTAGGAAATTCAGAGCGGGAGCTCAGAGCCGCACTGGACCGATAATTATAATACCTCCATGCACTGGACTCGTCCGGAGGAGATAGTAGTTTCAAAATGCGGTGGTGGCTTGAGTGGTATTCAGCACACGGCTGAACCAAATTCTCTCATTCACTCACTCACTCACTCACACACATTGGAAATATATGTTTAATAGAAGCGGACTCCACTTTTGAAATAATTCACCCATAAACATTTTTGAAGGACACTATGTATCCTGCTCAGTATATTAATATTTTCTTTAGGTTCAACTAGCAAATATAATTCCTAGAACAAATTAATGAATTAATAAAGTAACATTACCACATCTCTACTGATTCAGTTAAAGTGATGCAGCATGTATTTTCTGTAAATCCATATGAGTATACTATTGGTAGTAGCTGTAGTATTTATTTTATGTACTAAACTTACCACAGTTAAGTTACATTGATGATATCTGTATTTTTTCTTGTAAGAACACCAATTATAGGTCTGGGTCTTGCAAACTCATATGATTAGAGATAGTACTGAGTGTCACAATGTGACTGCATTAGGCACATTTTATTTGTTTAAAGAACCAGCTCCTGTGACAGATATATTTTTAGTCAGACCCAATAAGGTCCTTAGACATGACTTGGCACTATATACCATCTGTTCAGTAAGTGTGTATTGCTGTAATAACAGCAATACACACTTTCAAGGTATACCTGAGGTATACCTTGAAAATGGCATTCTGTATCCAGACATTTTAAGCACATTTGAAGTACTGCTTACGGGCAAATACAGAGTGGTGGTTGTATTTTCCTCATTTGCATGGCAGTTGCTCACACTCATACAAATGGTTTGCATCTCTTTGTCTATTTCTTTTGTGTCTGCCATCTGTCCCAGACACCAGCAGGAACACTGATATTTAGATATATACATTTAAAGAAACCTTTAACCAACATTTGGCCCATAATATCTAAATAAGCTACAAAAGCAAGCAAACAATATAAAACCTAAATACCAAAATATTGAGAGACACACACCTATTAAGATATTTTATCTTACACCTGAGTAATTCTATGTACGAAAGTATATTAAATAGGGATGTTTCGATTCCATTTTTCCTTCCCGATACCGATTCCTACATTTTAGTATTGGCCGATACAGAGTACCGGTTCCGATACCAGTGTGCCCCCCCCCAAAAAAAATTATGTTTTACATTATATATGATAGATTACGCTAATTTAAGTATAAGTAACTTAATTGTAAAACATATGCGCAGAGCACAAGCTTGGAAAGATGCAGAAGAGGAGGAGGGGGTGAAAGCGAGACGGAGAGGGAGAGAGAGGCACGCACACACACAGACATACAGACAGAGGCACACACAGACACACAGACTAAGTCTGGCTCAAACGTGTGCCTGTTGTAATGTGATTATCTTGGCTGAACGATCCAACTCTAAATCCATTGTGAAATCCCAAATGTTTCATGACCACAGAGATTAATCCTCTAGAACAATTGATTCAACAACTTAGTTGGTTATATTTTATTGCGTTTTTATTGCATTATTAGGATTGCAGTTTTTAGCTCAGCAGCCGCCCCTCCCCCACACCCTCCTCCCTGTGTGTGTGTCTGTGACTCTGCTGTTCAAATCGTCTGAAAGCTGCAGCCTGCATAATGTTCATGCTCTACTGGTGGGATTTTCTAATGAACATATAGCCAAAATGTTGACATCTTGCTTAAGCGGTGTGTGACAATGATCCTACAAAAAAGTGTTTTATTTTAATTATTGTTATTAATTTTTTATTTATTTTTTACAATTCCGATATCGGCCACTAGGTGGTTGATACTGATACTGCACATGGTGCCGATGCAGCCCAACCCTAATACTAAATGTTGATTACTATGCCATGTCTCTAGGTTTGCCCAATTCTTCCTGTGCCCTCTGTTTGATGAGAGCTGTAAGGACCGGGAGGTGAACGCTGTGGACTCTGAGCATGAGAAGAACCTGATGAATGATTCTTGGAGGCTTTTTCAGTTGGAGAAGGCCACAGGAAACCCCAACCACCCCTTCAGTAAATTTGGAACAGGTAGAAGTCTCCATGGGTTATTACCAATCCTACCGTAACCAGTAATTTACCTTATTATTAATTTAGTCTCTTTGCTTTTTATGTCACCATGGTGTCTGTGTGTAGACACATTCATTGAACACAATAGCTCAAGAACAATGCACAATGGAAAGTTCGTACTTACACCTCAGATTCCCCCCATGTAGTAGATGATCTGATCTGTATTGGGAGCACCTTGCTGCATACATCTGCATGCAAAGCAATATTAAAATGTCATATAACACACACCGACACTCATATTTTGTTTTTACTTGATATCACAGCAGCTCCAGTCTATGGCTAATATTGAACACCATTTTTAAGTCTCTCGTAGCATTTAGGCATCGAGTTTTACTGAAATGGCGACACAAAATGTTGCGAGGGAAAGCAGCCAGAAGGAAGCTTGCACACTATTCCAGTAGATTCAGGTTGGTCTGGATTTAGAGCAGCTCCCAGCCCAGAATAGCCAGCTGATGGCAGTCTTGAGTTATTTAAGCTTTATTCCAGCTAAGAATAGGCTCAGACAGGCCTGAATGTCCTGCAGTAGGGACCAGAGACAACTGCACTCAGGACTCATTCAGCAGCCCACTTTCAATTCATAGAAATGGGTAACAATATAATAATCTCAAGGTAGCTTTGGTCCTTGGCCTACGTCTCATTAAGTGAAAGGAACCAGCAACAATTGGTAACTGGCTTGCCACAGAGGAAGTGCTTGTATGCTGCAATTGTATTTGGGATAAGTCTTATCCACAGAGGGCATTTAAGTGGCCCGTCCATGTAGCTGGTAGGCTTGTGTCACTGTGAAATAATCAACTCTGATCAAAAAGAAGATACCCTTATGATGAACAGGACACTTATGAAGTCCTCAGACAGCAAGAATGACAAGCTCTCTTGTTTGGTGCACTGGCTAATTGTGGTACAATTTCATGCTGACCTTATTCCATAGCTGCAGAAGAGGACAGGCTGTTGTCCAATCTATGACTATTTTGTATTCACCATTGGCTCCCCAGTCCCGAAACAGGACTGTCTAATCAAATATTTTATTTAGTAGTTTATTTGATGGTGAATGTGCAGTTAACATAATTTCACTTTCCAATCCTAATCTATAGTTATGCTTTTAAATAGTCTACGATTATCTCAAATGTATTATAAAGAATAATAAAAAGTACAGACCTTGAAAAATGTCAAACATTTTATATCATCAAAATTGCATAATATCACATAATGTGTATACATAATATCGCATGATACAGCAAACAAGATATTTAGAAATGCATTTATTCATTTTATGTAGGAGCTGAACTCGTGCGATGAGTGGCAACTATGTCCAGAGATCATGCTCCAGCACTTGGTGAGGGCAGGACCATGGCAGATCCCCATGCTGAGCACTGCTCTCTCGCAAGTGTGGGGGTCAGTGACCATGTGGCCAGTACTTCGGTCCCGTTGTGGGCCTGGCGACTGATGGGCATGGGCTAGAAGAACGGGGGACAACATCGGGAGCGATAGACACTCTCATGGGCTCCCGAGCGGCCTCTATCTCTCGACTGTACACTCTTAAGTGGACAGTATTCGAGCGGTGGTTCACAGGAGCTGGGGTGGAACCCCTGACGTGCAGTATAGTTCCTATTCTGAACTTCCTTCAATCGCTCCTCGACGGGCAGTGAGTACAGTCCACTGTTAAAGTGTATGCGGCAGCAATATCTGCCTGCCATGAGGGATTCACTTGGGTTACAGTGTTTGCTCACCCTCTAGTGAATAGTTCAGATTCAGATTCACTTTATTGTCATTACACAGAACAAGCCAATGCAACGAATGTAGGATGTCTAACCAGCGTGCAAAACAGCAGTTAAGTGCATATATACAGATAAAATAATAAATAATTAAAAAAGAATAATAATGCCATTGTGTGAAATAATAATGCACGTGATAATGTACATATTAATATAATGCCTATACCATGTAACTATAAGAGGTATATATATATATACACTATAGGCATGCACTATTTATAATTTATAAAACAATATCAAGATAAAAAAATATAATGATCTTCGTGGACTAGGCAGTATGAGATGGAGTGGACAGTATGACAGCTGAGGGGAAGAAGCTGTTGATAGTTCTGTTGGTTCTGCCTGGGAGGCTGCGGTACCGTACTCCAGAGCGAGTGCCACGTTGGGTGATAAACAGTCCATGGTTGGGGTGAGAGGAGTCTGTGATAATGTTCCGTGCCCTTCGTAAGCATCGCCTTTCATAGACTGAAGTGATGGATGGGAGTGGGGTCTTGATGATGCGTTGGGTTATTTTCACCACCCTCTACAGTGCTTTACGGTCGCTGATGGTGGTTAGGATGTTCTCGATGGTGCAGCGGTAGAAGTTCACCAACACATGGGAGGATAGGCAGGAAGAAGGGTCACTTGTGGGCCTTCTTGACCAGGTTTGAGGTGTTGGTCTTCTTCTTCTTCTTTCGTGTAACGTCAGATGTCCAACTCGGTGTCCCATAGCCATGCCAGCATTTCAGGTCCTAGGTCAAAGTGGCTGGCTTCTGAGGGTGCAAGCAGATTCTCGGCAGCAGACTGCCGAGCATATAATCACAGCTCCTTATACAGATATAAGGAGCTGTGGTTA
>CABFOT010086863.1:4155-14479 GCA_900660305.1 Cetomimus sp. NI1144 | reverse complement strand
CTGATCGATAGGGATAAGGCCTATGGAGGATTGGGGCCTGTTGGCTGAATGACTGGGGTGGTTTTGCACATCACTGATCGAGCCACTGATAGTAAGGAGCTCTGTACTCTTTGCAGTTTTTGTCTTCAGGGCAGCTGAGATTGAAGTCTGTGTCTATTTGGAGCTGGAGGATCATACTGAGTGGACACCATGGCAGGTAAGCAACACAACAACGACGACATCAAAGCAGCTAGGACTCCTCTAGTTGAAGTCTGAACCGTGATTCGGCTCTTTTGGCTTAGTTTCATTCGAGGCGTGTGGAACTGTGTCTCTGTGTTGTAGAAAACAACTTCCCTCCCCTGCCTCGGTTCATCCCTCTGAAGCCATGTTTCTACCAGGACTTCAACGAGATCCCAGACCATCGGCGCACCGTGTGCAGGAGGCTCTACTACTTATGGATCTGTGAGTGTGCTGCTAGGTAGCCTTTTAAATCGGTCGCGTCGTTACATGGCCTGTCGTCGCCTCCGCTGCTTCCGTTTCGTCATTTCAGTGTCACTTTGTTTTACCCATAATACTACAGAGGCATTCCGGTGTGGCAAGGTTTACCGGCTCAAATCCTGGCACCAAGCCAGACCGATATATTTCCTTTCTGGTGTATTTCTGTGTATGGGTTGTGATCGTGTGACTGACTTTGTCTTACACCGTTGCTATTTGCCCTTTGTTTTGACATGTTACTCAAAAGGGATAGCACAAACTCAGAGTTTAGCGGGGAAAAGCCTGCTCGTATAATGTAATACAGTTGAGCTCCTAATACATTTTGTGTAACCTGTTATTTGAATTCTGATCGTATGAATGGAAATCCTTTTCCCTGAGCGATGCGATGTTAAAGTTACGTTTCATCATCTGTTTCATTACCACTTAGGTTCTGCCATTTGAACACATACATGTAAGTCTTACCTGTAAAAAGAGAGAGAATGAATGGAATAACTTTCTCCTAGTGTTTGGTTTTTGTAGATTAGACATGTGTGTGCTGAATAGATTGTAGCTCGAGTCGACAGTGAATCATTGTGGCGTCTAGAATTTCATTTAGGTCTCGATTAGTTATTGAGATTAGTAGTGATTAGTTGATGTTGATAATACTGCTGTTTGTCTGCTCGTGCATCCGGCTACATCCATCCATCCATCGTCGCCCGCTTATCCGAGGACGGGTCGCGGGGGCAGCAGTGTCAGCAGAGAACCCCAGACTTCCTTATCCCTGGCCACCTCGACTAGCTCTGACTGGGGGATCCCGAGGCGTTCCCAGGCCAGCTTGGAGATATAATCTCTCCACCTGGTCCTCGGTCTGCCCCGGGGTCCCCAGCTGGATGTGCCTGGTACACCTCCTTCGGGAGGCGACCAGGTGGCATCCTTACTAGATGCCCGAACAACCTCAACTGGCTCCTTTCCACGTGAAGGAGCAGCGTCTGTACTCCGAGTCCCTCACGGATAACTGAACTTCTCACCCTGCCCCTAAGAGAGAAGCCAGCTACCCTCCTGAGGAAACACATTTCGACCGCTTATAACCGCGATCTTGTTCTTTTGGTCATGACCCATCGCCCATGACCATAGGTGAGGGTAGGAACGAATACCGTACTACTACCTTTACTTTTAAAACTCAGACCTTTTGCTACATTTACGCCCCGGCTCCACACTACTCCTGCATCTCAGGACACCTAAAATGGAGATTTGTTTTTAAAACGCCTTGGCAGCAAATTAGTGTGGACGGGCGGAAACAGGGACTTTTCAAAAACTATAACGCTGCTCTCACTTATCACTTATCAGTCACGATGTGTCGTTCCCCGATTCGTCGCGCCTCTATCATGGGACCCTTTTCCGGAAGAAAACAAATGACGGTTATCATTTAGCAAGGCACGCGTGGTGATCAAATGTTTATTTTGATATTTGGGGCTTTCTCTACGTTTTTTTGTTACTAACACAACTATTGTGAAGTTCACGAAGAAGCCAGCTGAACAAAGCATAAACGCTGCTCTCCAGTGCACATCCCAGCAGAGCTACTAACTGCGACAACAGACGACGGAGGAAGTAAAAATAACTATTTAGAAATATTTAGAATTAACAGCCATTGCTGCGCATGCCCAGTGTGCGTGAATGGTCACATGATATTTGTTTTCAGGTGTGCTTGTAAGGACGGGGATCATTTTTGAAACGGTACTAAAAACCCGTGTGGACAGAGATGGGTTTCATTTCAAACCAAAGTGAAAGCGTGTTAGTACGTCTGTGGCCTCAGTCAGAGAGGTGTTTGTGTTCAGTCTTCCAGTTTTGCTCTACTTATGCGTTTGTCGTCCTTGCTCCTCTGTGATTTTGACAGTGAACAGTGTCACATTGGCTGTTAATCTAATTGGCTGTCTGGCCTGGATGTGTGGTGGGGGCGGAGCCACCAACTTTGGCATGGCCATCCTTTGGCTCATCCTCTTCACGCCCTGCTCCTACGTGTGCTGGTTCAGGCCCATCTACAAGGCCTTTAAGTAAGTCGGTTACGTTCTGCGGATACACTGTATTGGTTTGTGCTGAAGCGACTCATGTCTGACACTGAGTGGGCTTTCCCCCTCTCGCAGGACCGACAGCTCGTTCAACTTCATGGCTTTCTTCTTCGTCTTCATGGCCCAGGTTGTGATCAGTATCATCCAGGCGATTGGCATTCCCGGTTGGGGAGTGTGGTAAGAGCTCAGAGTTAATATGAAACACTAATATCTCATGTGTTTTTTTCCACCAGCTTGGTGTTCTGTACAAGCTGACTAAAAGTGTACCGGCAACGTCCCTAACCAGGAATCAGAACTGGTCCACCATTGTATTGGTGACACACAAGTGATAAACTGAACAGCCCAGTATCCAATCACAATGTGAAGATGGGTGATACTGTGATATACTCACAGAAGGCCAAGTAGGGGTACCGTCTGTGGATTTGAGAAAAAAAATCTAACACGGCCTTAGAAGTGTTTGAAAATTATTGGTTGGGCTTAAACGTACTCGGTATGTGTCGTCTCCCTGGATGAACGCTTCCCATCTGAAGGAAAACCGTGATGGAAATCTGCCGTTTTCAAGATTTCTTAACTTGACAAGATCAGGAGTAAAAAATGAAAAATAAAAAAAGTCTGTATGATGTCTAATTCTGACCAATGTCATGTCTTAGCCCAAAACATCCCAATTTAGAGTCCTATTCAACCACACACATTTGTCCTATTTAAGCACACACCTTGAAAGTCACTGAAAAGTCATTGAATGTGATGGCCGCATGAGTGATTGTTGACGGCATCGATGCCTTATCGAGAAGCACAGTTACATTTAGTTACATTACACAAGTACATTAGTACACGGAAATTAGTCCTAAGAGTGATTGAGTAAAAAATGCAGATGAAAACGAGCATGACCTCACGTATAGATCGTGTTGGGAATATATAGTTCTCAATTTCACAGGTTGTTTTACTGATAAGAGCGAATAGGGTTTTTGTAAAATTCATATTAAATAAGATGTCACAGCAAAGTATTCAACGAATGAAAGCAAAATATGTTTCTGATAGAATACATTTCCCTCAGTCGGGACAAAACGGAGCTCAGATGTATTGTGAGTGACGTGTGTGAGAGAAGAGGCGCAGAGTAGAGAATACAATCACACAGGGAGGTTGGATCCAGAATATAACCACGGATGTCCTGAATTGTGATGGTATAAGTCACATGTGACATCCTAATCTTACGCCGTTTCTCTGGTTGACCCCATCAGTGGCTGGCTGGCTACAATCACCTTCTTCAGCACCAACGTCGGCTCGGCTGTGGTCATGCTGATTCCCACCATCATGTTTACTGCTGTGGCTGTGCTCTCCTTCATCGCCCTCACAAAGGTGCAGTATACCTTTATACTTCTTCAGAAAATAGCTTAACTGAAACACACCACTAGGTATCAGGCGACAAAAGGTGGAGGTTCAACAAAATGTCACTTCCCTGTTCTCTTCATCCCTATAGACCAGGGGTGCCCAATACGTCGATCGCGATCGACCGGTCGATCGCCACGGTAGTGCGGGTAGCTCGCGTGTCACTGAAAGAAAAGGACCCTAAAGATGATTGACAGGGCTTTGTACGTGCTGCAGTGCAAGCCCCCCGCAAAATGCATCCTTGTTGCACCTGATTGGTGATGTGAAGGCCAGAGTCAGGCTATAATGGCTGCACCTGATTGCCGCAAGCCCCACGTGGGGCTGTCCTGCCTGCACCTGATTGGCTAACAGCCCACATGGGGGCTGTCCTTCATTGCCATCTCGAGTTTTCAAAAACAGAAGTGCTGCCATGGCTCGCTTGGCAACTTTCTCTGATTCCACCAAAACTAACCAGTGAAATGTGTTTTGGAAAACATTTGGACCTGGAGTCATTTGAGTAATTAAGTTTGTGGACAAAGGTTGGAGGCAGCGAGTCGCGGTGGCCCGCTATGATTATCATAATTAAGTAGTGGGGCTTCTACTAAATGCAAATTATGCAGCGGCCAACGCTACGCACCACCTCAGCTTCTCTACCACAATGCAGTGATCTCCGCTTCCATAGAAAATGAATTGGAAGCTAAAATTATTCACGTAGGCCGACGCATACCATCAGATATCAGCCTATCTATCCTGATCTTAATTTAGAGCTGCAAGGACAAGACAAAATCGTGGTCAACATGATCAGCTCAGTTAATGCTTTCAATTGAAAAATACAACCTCTGTCTTCAAAGCTGCAGCGCCATGATTTGAGGATCTTTCAAAACCTTGCATCAGAGCTGGAGACCCAAGGGAAGGGAAGGCGTGTGCGCAACTTGGCAGTGCGCGGTACGCAGAGCAGATTGAAAACTGACGGTTTCAATACTTGGCTTTACTAAAGCCAGTCGCTACAGTTATGTGCTGCCCATTTAGGGAAGATATTGAGGATGATTCACTGGCATCAAAAATGGCTCCACTGTTTCACCTGAACTGCAGTGGAGGATGAGATGATGTCACTACAGACTGACATGCAGCTGAAGTCCAGGGCTCGTGGACCGTTTTGGAACAGAGGAAAAGTACATGAAGAAATGTGCTTTACCTTCTTGACTGCATTATTTGACTTTGCATATGCGAGTCAGCCTTTTCCCACATGAAGATTATTAAGTCTACGAACTGTTCCACCATGACTGATGATCATTTAGAAGCCATTATGATCACTATACTATAGTGACCATAAATGTAATACATTTTATTGTGCAGTGATGAAAAGTACGCCAACATATGTTGTATATATATATATATTCAGTACATATCTAAATAAATATGTTAAGCATTTCTTAATACAGGTAGATCATTTTGACCCGGTCGTTTCAAAAGTAGGTCACAAGCTGAAAACGTGTGGGTACCCCTGCTATAGACGATGGTAACCCTAACACATCGAGCTCGATGAAGGCCCTGTTGTCCGCTGAAACGCTTTAACGTTGCATTGGTGTGTTCAGCAGACACTTTAGTAATATGTCATACACACTAACTACATCATATACTAAAGATATATTAAAGATATACCAAGTGAAACAACGCAATGAAGATTTCAGGTGATGGTTTTGATCAATGTCTTTTCCTTCTTTCAAAAGGACGGTCGTGCTTTTATTATTCTTTATTGTGAACATATTGACTGTTTGTTCAAATGGAAATCTGTTGATTGTTTTTTAGTTGACCTTTATTTAACCAGGTAAATGCTTGAGATCAATGACCTCTTTTATGAGCAAGACCTGACAAAAATGGCAACAATAAAAATGATAAAACAAGCTAAAACATACAGGACAGAAGACCGACAGACAAAAGGATCAAATCAAATAAAAAGTTGAGCAAAAAGCTGTAGTTTATTTCAAACGGCAGCACAGGGAGACATCAATACTCCAGCTGGGTCATCAGAATCAGAATCAGAATTACTTTATTAATCCCCGGGGGTAAACTGTCCTCCCAACACAGCTCTGCCCCGTCCAGGCAAGTGTGTCTACTGCCTGTCGGGACATGCACACAGAAAATGCAGTTCCAGTTTGCAGGGGAAGCACTGCGTTCATAACCGGTAATCCATCTTCTCTGTAACTTCACACAACATGGACAACGGTTTTTCCAAAGAATCATAACACCATGTTTTTAATCTATATAACAAATACCTGATGTGTATATTAAGGAGTTCCCGCTGTTCACAATAAATGTTTTTGAAAATATACATTTCCGTGTAACATGAAACCCTGTTGAACGTGTATTTAGTCATCCTTCCTAAGCATATGAGTAACGGACTCGCTGATGACAGCATCAAGTGTTTACCAGAGGGCGACAGTCACTCAGTAAGGATAATAATATTAGATGAAAGGCCTGAGCCCGCGAACAATGAACTCATTTGGTTTCCAAATGTGGCATTTCGCCCACTCGTGGGAGGAGAGCAGGACAACCGGCGCATTTCTTGCAAGCTTACGAAGGCTCTGTGAATATAGCAGCTTTTTAATTAAAGCCTGGATTGATATGTAGAACACTCTTTCTAATGGAAATCCAGAGTTGGTCAATGTGGAGATCACCCTATGGCAAAAAAAAGAAATCAAACCTTTCAGTCCTGCGTGATGCGTACAGATGGCCGATGTTGAGAACGATTGCTTTGATCTCCAGAGTTGTGTCGCTGCTCGTCTTGTAAAACGCCGTAGTGATGTAATCATGCTTGGCCTTTCAAGATTGCTTGTGGCCAGTGACTTGCACTGTTCACGGTGCTCTTGTCTTCGGGGCTCGCTCCCTGTCACGTCGCGTCACAGAGATCAGGGTGAAGCTCAGATGTTTCCCGCTGCCCTGCCAACTCTTCTGTCAACCTGCCAGTCGTCCGAGAGGCCTGATCTGATCTGACTCCATGCGCACAGTGCAGCGGGCCTCGCCTTACGTAGAGCCTGCTGCTTGCCAAAGATTGATGATGGAGGGAGACGTCAGGGTCGTCTGATGTTGATGCTGCATGTCACTTATTTATTTTTCTGTTTACCTCCGCCCACGCTGCTGTTCGTTTAAGTGACCTGACATTTTGCCTGACTCTATTTTTGTCTCACACGTGTATGAACATTCATATCCAATATGATCAAAGGCCTTAGATAACTTGCCATGAGTTTTAAAGATATAGAACAACCATCAAAGAGAATTCACGCATCTACATTTTAATTATGTTAAATGATTCTTGGAGAAATGAACAACTTATCAAATTAGAAATCAGAAAATGAAGGCTCAAACTGCCCTGGGCATTTTCTGGAGCCGCTTCAGTGAAAAGGATTAGGAGACTGACTTGAACTGCTCGTTCGTGATCTAAGACAGTTCCCAGTTCGATATTTTCAATTTTCAATTTAATATAAAGTCAGAATTATTTTGTCTCAGGTTGTGATTTTATCATACTCGCAGATCTTCCCTGAACTGTCCAAGATGATGGGGATATAAATATACTACTGTGAAGGCTGGATCCCCTCTTGAATTGAGCAGAGCCATACACGCAGTGGAGTGGAACATGGCGCGGGTACGTATTGGTGGCGTCCCTGTTGCTGGGTGAGCAAGCAGGATAATGAAGGGATAAAGAATGCGTGTGCACTCTGTCACGTTCCCTCTCCTTTGATTCCAAGGCCCAGCCTATTCACACCCACCTGCTCCCCGGCCTTGTTCATAAAGAAGCACGATGCTACGGTGCAATCAAAGCCCCGTCAGCTCATTTCCTGAGCTCCCTGGCTCTCTATCTCATGTCAACAGAATCACAATGAAACTTTCCCCTCCGTGTCGCCTAAATATCAAAGACACGGACGTTTCCTGCGGACCAAAAGTGGCCTGGTGACGTTGATGCTTACATGTGCCTTAGCTGATCGACTATCACCGAATCACCTTTGTATTCTTTTTTTCCCCTTTGTGTTTTCCCCCCCTGTGTTTTGAACGTGGCAGGTGTTAAAGGGTGCAACCCGATCCTGTCCTGTCCTTGTGTACACTGAGGCCTGTCACCAAGTGGCATATGCTGCTGTTTGTTCTGCAATGAAAGAATCGGAGCTAATTAAAGAGACGTACGCCTCCTTCAGGAAGTAGACGTAAGCAGTAGCCCTGTTCACTGCCCGGGTGAGTTTGTATAGTTCAAACAACGCTCGGTATCCGGTAGGTAAGACTGGAATTCTGTTGATGAAGTGCGATTGTGAGACCGTAGTCTCTTTATAGAGATTCAAGTCACACAGTCATAATAATCAGGGGTGGAAAGAGTGCCCAAACATCCCACTCAAGAAGAGGTAAGTTAAATGTTCTCCAATTATTATTTAAAAAAATTAAACTCACGGTTCCATATTATCTTTCCTGTGTTGTGTAAAAAAGATGACTCCATCACAGTTCATGTTGTGATGTTACACATGTTGTCCACAGAGCCCGGGGAAGCAATTTAGGGGTTATGTGCCTTGCTCAGGGGCACAGCGGCAGGATCTGGCACCCAATACTGACTCCAACAACCTTCCAGATCACATCCTGACAGAATCTATTTCCGTCCGGCTCGGGATTCGATCTGGCAACCTTCTGGGCTGCAAGCCCTCCTCCTCCACCTCTGGGCTACCTGCTGTCTCCAGATGATTCATTTGATTTAGCTCTCCAACCAGCTAGCAAGGTTAGTAGACTGGTATGTATCTGGATGGATGTTAACTAAACTACCATCATGAATACAAGTCAGCATTATTGTTACAGTTAGTTTGGCAGATTTGCGCAATCTCGGTTTTGCTAACCGAGAGTCTGCAAAACGTTGTACTCTGCAATGAGTGGGATTTATAATGTAGTCAAGTAACATACTTCAGCCAAGATATACTTTAGCAAAAGTAAAATGTCAAAGCTAATATTCTAAAAAGTACACAAACATATTCTCAATCACAGTAACAAGTTTGAATGTAATTCATCCGTCCATCCCTTGATTATAAACAAGCATGAGGCGATTCCAGGCTTTAACGGAGAGCTGCATCGTAAAACATCATCCAGCTCTCTTGAAGCCCACAGATACCAGACGATAACATGATGTGAGACGCCTTCAGATTGTAAGAATAAATGCATCAGTGGTGTGCACTGTTAGTGGGTTAGGGTGGTGAAGACTGGGTGATTGGGTGAATGTTACCAAGCGTCGGCAAGACGGATAATCCCTACCAGCTCCAGAGGCCCTGTGACCTCTGCCCTCCCTGTGGAGGGGGCAAACTAAAGGAGAGAATTTGCCTATAGGGATCAATAAAGTAGCACATTATGACGATGATGATGATGACGAGTCATACTCATCACCTAACGCTACTTCTGGGCAGATTCTAGCACCATGGGGGAGATTACATTACATTATGGCATTGAACAGACAATTTTACACAAAGCGACTTACGTCATATACTAACTACATCACATACAAATTAAGTCATAACATGCAAATAAACATGATTATATACTGTTATAATTACACAAATGCATGTTTCTGGACTGTGGGAGGAAACCAACGCAAACACGGGGAGAACATGCAAACTCCACACAGGAAGTACCACGGCAGATTCAAACCCATGACCTCCTTGTTGTGAAGCGACAGTACTAACCACTGCGCCACCGTGCGTACCGGATAAAGTACAGTATGTACGTATGTTATGATATGTACATAGATATACATGTATGATGTACATGATGACAGTCTACATATGATGGTATGGAAACCCCTCTGGGACATGGTGATAAAAAGTGGACTGCATTTCTACATAGAGCTATATAAATAACCATGCTCAGATTGGATTAGCCAGAGGGATCCCGTGCAGCTCCATGTCCAGACAGTCAGTAAATCCCTCTGATTGAATTGAACAGATCTGGGACAGACTCCCCGCGGTGCAGCTCCCACACTCGGACTCATCTACAGTATAACATCTCTATATTTGGGCAGAATCGCCCCTTCACTACTGGAGAACATCTCATACAATATGAAATATCAGAGATCATGAGAGCTTGACAGAATGATCAACTTTACATTAGAAGTGACATTTAGATTTGAGAGCTGAGACGAGACAGCCCTTCCATGGCTGGTTGCCCTAGCAGTAGTTTGTGTTTTGGTTATGAGATGGGTGAATGTAATGAGCTCCCTCACCCCGCCTTTCTCCAATGAACCAGAAGAGCCTCATCAGTAGCCCCAACAAAGGGACAGTAAAAGCCCACTGCCCACTTATTGTAGATCACGAATGAACATCGAGTCCAATTGTGTGTGTGTGTGTGTGTGTGTGTGTGTGTGTGTGTGTGTGTGTGTGTGTGTGTGTGTGTGTGTGTGTGTGTGTGTGTGTGTGTGTGTATAT
>CABFOT010086588.1:2801-13618 GCA_900660305.1 Cetomimus sp. NI1144 | reverse complement strand
AGCCTGGAAGAAAAAAACAAAAGAAAAAAACATTAAGTTGTTGAGTCAATTGTCCTTGAGGATTAATCACAGTGGTCATGAAAAGTGTGGGATTTCCAATTAAATTGACTTAATTGGACCATTCAGCCAAGAGGATCACATTACAACAGGTATAACTTTAAGCCCCACTTTGTCCCTCTCTGTATCTGTCTGTCTCTCTCTCCCTCTCTGTGTGTCTGACTGTCTCTTTTTCTCTCTCTCCCTCCTCCCCCTCCGTGTCTTTCCAAACTTGTGTAATGTAGAGAAAACATTACACAATGAAATCATGTTATTGAATGTGTAAATATTGTAGTGGACGTTTGCTAACAAAGTGCAAGTTACAAATATACCATAACACATTTGTCATAAAACTGGTATTTGTGTGAATGCAGAGGCTAAAAATATTAGAATATTTTTGGATGGTCATTTGTAGTTGAGGAAATGTTGACACATAAATCCAGACCTAAATTAATAGACATAAGACATATCGTCATCGAAATATTCAACAACGTTATCGCATATTTGACTACATGTCCAAAAAGCCCAAAATGCGGTGAAGGCAGCTATTTTTTATTTGTCTTAAATAAGTCGCCCCATAAGATAACAACTGTTAATGCAGCCTAATAAATGTTTATTTATAACACCTGTAAAGCGGAGTGATAGAGCCAAATATAGTTAAAAGTGCCAGTGCTGTTATGCTCTATATCGGCACTCATGGTACGTCTCTTGTCCAATCAAATTACTTGGTCAGAATAAACTGTCCCATTACACCAAGTTACATGTTTCCTCCCATCATACTAAGTTGCATGTTTCCTCCCATCATACTAAGCTGCATGTTTCCTCCCATCATACTAAGCTGCATGTTTCCTCCCATCATACTAAGCTGCATGTTTCCTCCCATCATACTAAGCTGCATGTTTCCTCCCATCATACTAAGTTGCATGTTTCCTCCCATCATACTAAGCTGCATGTTTCCTCCCATCATACTAAGCTGCATGTTTCCTCCCATCATACTAAGCTGCATGTTTCCTCCCATCATACTAAGCTGCATGTTTCCTCCCATCATACTAAGTTGCATGTTTCCTCCCATCATACTAAGCTGCATGTTTCCTCCCATCATACTAAGCTGCATGTTTCCTCCCACCATGCAGTCAGACTACCTCTGAAGTTCTTGATGACCAGCTTCTTCGCGGCGCCGGGCTTGTTGTTGGAGAAGGTACCGGAGCCTGCTGGTTCGGTCAGTCCGTTAGCGGGGTGTCCAGCACCTCCGGGCAGGAACACGTTTCTGCTCCTGGTAGAGCAGGAAGCAGACTCCTCGGCCATCTTCACATCCAGCTCAATGAAGTAGCGCAACTTCTTCTGGAAGTGGTTCGAGGTGGAGGAGGACGAGGAGAGAGGAGGAGGAATTCAGGCTTTTGGGAGACGAAGCTATGGTATCAGTGTCTTCCCTCTCGGAGAGGATCATCTTCCTCTTCTTCGCAGGTGTGACACCGCTGTCGTGTCTGACATCAGAAGCTGTGGGTCTAGCCTCCTGGCTCGGCGGTGGGGGGTTAGGGGAAGGTAAACCTGTTGGAAACATGAAAAAATGGAATCTAAAGTCTAAACAGCCAGTCTTCAAATCCGTAACGTCCAGGATGAGCTCTGTGCCTGAAAGCTTTGTTTAAGCAGCTCAAAGTAGAGGTGTTTGTCCAGGTCCTTTACCCCCCAAAGTGTAAAACAAGACAATAAATAGCTAACTACACAGCTCCAGTTGGGACTAGCCACTCTCTCTCTCTTGTTATTGCTGGCAGAAGAAAGATGGCGGGTTAGTGCTTCCTCTTCGCCCCTCGTCGCTCGGTCTGGTCTGACCACGCTGTTGAGCCGTTAGTGATTCTTTAGCGCGACCGTTAAAGGTTATTATCTCCAGACAAAATGTATAACTATGTTTGGCTTTATATGATAGTCAAATATTTGTTGGTAAACTCGGGGTATATTCTCTCGTAAAACGCGATTTCATGACCCCACCGGAAGTACTTTGCAATGAAATAATTTTCGATTCCAGGCATTTTGGGGAGTCCCCGTACGTACGAGCATGTACTAAATGATAAAAGACTAGCTAGCAAAATAAATGAAAAGTTGGAATCGAGAATAAAATAAGTCTGGAATCGACTATGAATCGATTCCCAACTTTGAGTTGATTCTAATATTTCTGGAATCGAACTGCCATACTTTGTACAGAAGTACTTTTTTACACGAGCTCTTTCCCCTCTGTTCTGACCCAGTTTGGCCGCCAGATGGCGCCACACCAATATGATGTATCACTTTTCACAGTTTATTATTTGTAAATCCCGGAGTGAGTCCTGGTTTATTCATTCTGATATACCTAACCAGAGAATAAATAAAAGAGTGACATCTTGCATGCACATTAAAATGGCTGTGTCCACACTATGGGGTCCTTTAAAACGACGTATACAAATTATCCCTATTTTTGTTCTTGTCTTTTGCTTTTGTTTGTCTGGTTTTATTCATTTTAATGCAACCATGTAGAATATTTTGAGATTGTCCACACAATGAAAGGCGCTTAATGAATTACATTTATTATTTTATTATTCATATCATTATTTTACTGCAGACTTTAACTCACTCTATCATGTAAATATTGCTTAGCTAATAATTTATTAAACCCTAATTTTACAAACATTAACCAACCATTTCCAGGAAAGATCATGGAAAGATCTGTATGTAACGAAAAAGGTTTATTGTTAGGAGGTGATTTCAATATTATTCTAGATAACAGATAAATGGCCTCCTGGTTCATCAAACAAAACAAATACTAATCTCATTGCATTTATGGATAAATTTAACCTTGAAGATATCTGGAGAGTAAAATATCCTAACATTCACATGGAGCGGGGTCTAGACAATCAAGAAAAAAGAAAAAATATTACGGAAAAGGAAGTGACTTTCATAATCGAATCAGACCTGACCTGCCGTGTTACACAAACAACTGTCGTAAAATGACGTAACTCTGGCCCTCCACTACGAAACAAGCGTGCAATTGAATTATTTGATAGATGCATCGCATTTCCTCATTAATTTGTGTTTACCACAGTCGGCCTGGCATAGAAAGTGCGGACAAGCCCTGACACAAGTGAGAGAATACGGTAAAGGCGACCAACGAGGATGTTTAAGAAGTACGTAGCGTTAAATGATGTTTCTGGGGTAACCTAGCTAGCTGCAGTTAAGCTAGGTGGCTAGCTAGCTGGTTAGCTAACGCGCTACAGCTAGGTGTGTTTGAGCTCGTTCACAAGCTAATATTAGCTATGGCATTGTTTAAAATATGTCGGTTGTTACCGGATTAGGGCTGTTCCCAACCGGAAACAGTTTTAAGTCAATTATGTTGTAGCTCTTAAAGCTAAATAATTTAATGTTAAAAACCACAATTGATGGGCTTTTTTTCTCATTCCTGTGATGTATGATAAGTAACAGACCCTTTTCATAATATGAACAACTCAAACTGTAAATCAGAAGCGTCTAATCTTGTGTTGTCATCAAGAGCCACATGGTAATGACTCATGATTTAACACGAACACCATGTTAATAAAGGTGTTGCCATTGACTGTCAATTGAACAGATCTCTGGCTGATGACGTCATCTTCCTGCTTTGGGTGACCTGTGAATATTTGTAACATTTTTTTCTTCTGAATTGTCATGAATGATTATGAAAGTCTGTCTTGTCAGCCTTTCAAACGTATTGGTCTTGGTTTGTTTGAGGCCTTTTGTGTAGGTCTAGCATCTACGTCAGATAATATCTACAAATGTTTTGGTTGTAGATACATTTGGTGCTGTTATACTCTGCTCTCTCTGTTTTATTATAGTGGTTGAACTGCTCTGTTTCATGTTTTGGCTTTGTGTTACAGCAGTCGGCCAGTAACTCTGCTACTGCACCTTTTATTGGGTATCTTTCAGGTTTGACGAGAAGGAAAATGTGTCCAACTGTATTCAGCTGAAAACATCAGTGATCAAAGGAATCAAGAATCAGCTGCTGGACCAGTTTCCGGACATCGAGTCATGGCTCAACCACATTATGCCCAAAAAGGACCCTGTCAAAATAGTGAGATGGTATAACGTCTCACTGGATCTCTCTTATATTTGGTGTCTAATTGTGTCGTGGATCTCCTCCTATATGTTGTCGTCTTATTTATCCGCTATTCTCCCCACAGCCATGAACATATTGAAATCTTGACAGTGAACGGGGAACTACTTTTCTTCAGACAGAGAGAAGGACCGTTCTACCCAACGCTCAGACTGCTGCATAAATGTACGATTTACTAATACGGATTGATTGGTTCAAGTTCATTTATCACAAGCATGCCTCAAAGGACTGTACAGAAAATGAGCCAGATTAGATGTAACTGAACAGCAGTCAATGGAATTACAGAAAAAATCAGACACCGGGAGACAGAACGAAGTTGAAGACATACAATAGACATTACTAGCAGGACATTTCAAGCCTACCTCTATTCTACAAGGCCTAAACTTTGTTTTATTTCTACTTAAATCCCATGCACCGCTCAGAATCAAAATGTTCTCGTTTGTTTGCATGTTATAGATCCTTTCATTCTTCCACACCAGCAAGTAGACAAAGGGGCCATTAAATTTGTCTTAAGCGGAGCCAACATCATGTGCCCTGGACTGACGTCACCGGGCGCTAAACTCTACCCAGCTGCCACAGACACAGTAGTCGTATCCTTTCATCCATGACGACATACCCTGCAGCTGTTGTTGGCAGTGTACATTTATTTCCACCCTAAAATCTAATGCCATAGAATTGGGGTTATTTTTCTCCGGTCTCACCTCAGTACGTCATGTACCTCATGTCAGCCTTTCAGTGTGACATGACAGGACTGATGTTATTCCAGCATCTCTCGCTTAGTCTATTTGTGCCTCTGTATTCTTGTGTATACTTTAAGTTATTTTCTTTAATGACTGGCTGCAGGCCATAATGGCAGAGGGAAAACAACATGCACTTTGTGTTGGCGTTATGAAGATGTCTGCAGAAAGCATGTAAATAACATTTTATAGAACCATACATGTTACTGTGGTTGTTGCTTCTACGGTGTCTAAATCTTTATCTGGTTTTCCGTCTTGTGCGCAGAGAAAAAGTCAACAGGGGAATTGGAATCGAGAACGTGCACTATCTTAACGACGGATTGTGGCACATGAAGACGTATAAGTGATGATGGCACTCGACACCCGCAACACCCCGTGGAAAGCGTGGAGCTCTTGACGGCGAGGCATGAGCCGCCAGTCAATCGTTTACACCTACGGACTTAGCTGTGTAACTCGCTGGAGTCTTTGAATCAATCATCATGATGCACAAATAAAACAAAATCTTGCTTTAAGTCTCGTTCTCACTTGGTGTCTTGCAGTGCTGCTGATGAGCCCTTGACACAACACAGGTCTGGGGAATAAGCGTTTGGTTGATTGTACAGAGATTTATTCCAGATAAAATCACATTATCAGGTTTTCATGTATCGGAGTGGTACAAAGCTCGGAACAGACAAACGATCAAACGAGTCAAGTGTCCGACGTGGCTGAGGGAGTGGTGGCCTTGCACTATTCAACTACACGCGGTTCGACCCGTTATGCTGCATTTCAGGGGGAAAAACGACTGCAATTTAGATGTTCTTGGAACGTTCAGTCATTTTCACATTGGGTAGACTGCGACCTTCGGGCGCTTGAAACCTTTTATAATTCCATATATTTCAAAAATACATGTGAATAAGAATTTCTTCGAGAACGTTCTGTCTTACCTGACTGCAGCGATAAAGTTAACTGAAGTCCCAGATACATTAGCATCCATGTGTTAAGAGAGACAACACAGTGGTCAGCATTGCAACCAGTAATGGCAGAGAAGAACATGGTAATAATACCATGGTAAATCTGGAATACAATTCATTATACATTCACAATGCTGCAAAAATTGTTCAACTAAACAAAATAGTCCCTTAATTGTAAATGTTATCCCTTTAACAAAAAACACTTAAATTATGCACGACAATATATCCTTCATTACAAGTGGAACGTCACAATCACTCTTCGCTCAGAACTAGTCGATTCTCATTCCCATATTACCGTGTGAAAAACCTAGTGGTGAAAACTGAACACGTACCATCATTGATTCCAGTACCTTTTATTTCATAAAATCCCTAGAAAGGATTATTTTATACCACGAGCCCAAGAAATTAAAACAGCGATACGTTTTATTGCAATGATGAAAATCCTTTGAATTTTTTTGCTGCTGTCCAGTAAGAATCATGTAAGTTGATTTATCTGAAATTCAGAAGAAAAATAAAACATTTTCAGACTTAATTTGTCCTTTAGAACTTTATTACTCCCCTAGGCTCTACGAAGAACCATGAAACCGTCGGCTAAATGTATTGTGACAGCAGCAATGTAGTTCAAACTTCCCTCCACGTTGAGGTACGTACATTTGATATGTATTCTTACCGAGGGGTGTAACCAAATTTACTTCATGTGCGGAGATAATGAGGCAATACGCAACGTGAACGCACTATCCAGTAACTTGTTTACCCACCCCACAAAGGGGTGTGGAATGTGTTGACTGGAAAAAGGTATAAAATACATATTACACAGTAATCTCTTCCCTCCCCCCTCACACACACACACACACCATCCATTGTTACAACCATCATAAGAAAACCATCTCCCCAAAAGTCAGGCAGGCCACGTCCAGTGGAGTTAACATGACTAGTCATTGTCTGAACCTTCAGGAGGGTGGAACAGTAACAAGTCTTTAAAATCGTGCCCGTAAGGACGAAGTCTGTACACACCAAACATCATGACCTGCATCTGAGTGGCGCTCATCTCGCAGAATGTGATCGCTAAATCGGAGCAGCAGTCCTCCACTACGTTTGCGGGGTTGTTCTTGAGGCTGTCAGATATAAGGCTGTACACGCTCTTGCTGTTGAACAGGCTCTTTCCGTGTGCGTCTTCTCCATTCTCTGCGAACACCCCAGTGTACTTCAGACACACGGCCAGCTGCTTCTCCTCACTCAGCGTCCACAGGAGTTGCCCACTTTCTGGACACTTGTCCTCGTCCTGGAAGACACGCACTAGCCTTTCCAGAGCTTCGTAGCTGAGCACAATGCCGCTTTCATACTCCACGTAGTCCAGATCCCCTGACTTCATAGCATTCCCGATGTAGAAGGGTTCACTGGGATCCTTCGCGAGCACCAGGTACTTGAGGTTCTCGATGATGGCGAACGTGCTGGGTTTCGCCACGAAGAACCAGCGCAGGTCTCCGGCATTGTCGTAGGCGTGCTTCAGAGCTTTACGTAGCCTAATCCAGTTGTCCTTTTCCTTGAGATCAATCGCCTCGAGGGCCAAGGATGACTCGGAGGTGTAAAAAGCTGCCCGGTCGCAGTGTTTGCTCCAGGTGTCTTTAGCGGTAGCCCAGTAAATAATGGCCTTGGGCTCGACCATGATGACGCAGTAGACTCGCACATGTTCACTCAGCTGCTGCATCTGAGTCTCGGTGAGGAGGTCCAGCTCATCTTTGCTGGCGGCCTGGACGTGGTGGTGGTCGTGGTGCTGGTGGTGGTCGTCGGTGCCAGGGCTGTAGGTGCTGAGGAGAGACAGCACCAGGCAGAACAGGCCCCCCAGGAGCATCCCCTTCACGAAGGAGCTCCCCTCCGACAGCATCTCTGCGGCAGGCGCTGAACGACAGAAGTTAAAGCAGCGAATCAAAAAAAAAAAGGAAGATTAAAAATGTTAATTAATGTAGAGTAAATTACATTACACAGGAAGTGGAATAATTACATTCAAAAGAGCAAATACTACAGTCTCTGAGCTAAACCACTGACAATCAATCAGATATAAAACAGAGACACTTTTTGATGAGTAAGCACTTTGACACTAATTAGGACCTCCAGCAGTGTGTTACACTGCCGTTTAGCCTGCACCACCTAAGGGTGTGACGTTGACGTGTATCTCTTCTCAACAGCTGGCATTCACGGTCCACTAAGGATTATATGTCGGCTAAACTAGCCGGTAGGACAAGTCACGAGCCCGGTCGTCTAATTAGCAATAATTAAAAGAGATTAAAAAAGTGTTTCCTGTACCTCGGTTGATATAAGTGAACGCTGCTCTTCCGTCTGCAGCCCGAACAGATCCCACTTTTCCTGTTGGGTGAGCGCCAGTCAGCTCTGTTGGCTAGCTGTCTGGTAAACACACGTCCTCCATGGGTAAATACAACAAATGCCACTTACTTCCGCCTTCAACTCTCACGTGACTTGACTGTGGTCTCGTTCGAATCGAATACTTCTTGTTTAACACGTGACAAATGAGAGCAGCACGGGGACACAGATGGACAGTTCCAGCGCAAAAATGTCAAATAATATTTAATTGATTATTGTCAATTAATTATTATTAATTATTTTACTTAATTATTATCTGCCAAAAGAATAAGATTGCGGTTATAAGCAGCCGAAATGTGTTTCCTCAGGAGGGTAGCTGGCTTCTCTCTTAGGGACAGGGTGAGAAGTTCAGTTATCCAGTTACTCGGAGTACAGCCGCTGCTCCTTCACGTGGATAGGAGCCAGTTGAGGTGGTTCGGGCATCTAGGATGCCACCTGGTCGCCTTCCTAAGGAGGTGTTCCAGGCACGTCCAGCTGGGAGGAGACCCCGGACCAGGTGGAGGGATTATATCTCCACGCTGGCCTGGGAACACCTCGGGATCCCCTAGTCAGAGCTAGTCGAGGTGGCCAGTGATAAGGAAGTCTGGGGATCTCAGCTGACACTGCTGCCAACGCAACCAGATCTCGGATAAGCGGGCGAAGATGGATGGATATCCACAATAATAATAATGATAATATATATATTTTTTCATTTTTTTCAGTGCTTTTTGTAGTACTCAAAGACGCTTTACAACGGCTAGACTTGGGGGAGAATCATAAATAAAATGCATAATACATTACATACTTTGATTTAAAGTAACACTGAACAATGTTCTAAAATGAGGGTTAAAAAAAGCCCTGGAGAGATGGAGCTTCATCGATAGCGCAGGTGTCTTTCTGACAGAAATCACATCAGTCAAGAAGGAAATCCGTTTCTTTAACACAAGACAGACTGTGTGCCATTATAGCCACGGTTAATCACACAGTGTTTGAATCAACACCCTACGGGCGTTTTATCCAGTAGATAATTGTTGACACACACTGTGCACACCACTGCACAGGATACTGGGGTTTCATGTCGTTTGCCTTCTTACTTGTGCATTGGCCGATTGACTTGTGAAGAGACGACTGGTGGATTAGTGCTTAGAATATGTTCGAATATTCGAATATGTGCTTAGATATTCAGATTTTAGGCTGCGCTTTTTGAAGAGGGTTTCTTACATTTCAAAAATCTAAATGTTGAGTGTTGGGCCATGTCCCAATGTTTTAACTCAAGTTTACCATATTATAAAACTACCTTTTTATAGCTTTGGTATACATTTAATTCTTGTTATATATTAATTAGTGTAAACACAGCGGTCACAGTTCATTGCAGTGTGGCGCAAAGAGAGAAATGTGTCCAACCTCAATGCTTTCTTACCCTTTTTATGCCAAAGATTGCCTTTAACATAGGAAGTCATAATACATTGTTTTTATTTGTATTTATATATAGCCCCTTTATCACGGCATGTCTCAAAGGACTCACAGGAAATGAGCCATACTAGATTAACTGAACAATCAATGGAAGTACAGAATAAATAAGACAAACTAAGAAATAGAACAAAGTAGGAGACATACAATATACGTTGTTAAAAGGAAATATCAAGTCTACCTATTCTACAATAGCCACATTCATTTACATTCCCCATTAGCATCATTAGCATGTCGATATACATTTATAAATGACAGTTTAACTGTCAGTAGTACCCTGTTATTTATTCGATTTTTACCAATGAATATTTTGTGTTGTGTTGAGGGACTCGGAGTACAGCCGCTGCTCCTTCACGTCGAAAGGAGCCAGTTGAGGTGGTTCGGGCATCTAGTAAGGATGCCACCTGGTCGTCTTCCTAACCCCGGTTTTCCACTGGAAGCGTTGCGCTCGCGTCACGTCAACCGCGGCTGATCAGCATCCATTATATCCAATGTATCCATTTCCACTGGGCGCTTGAGCGAAGCGTCTCAGCCGTGTCTCAGACGCGGCTCGCGCAAAAATAGGATCGAGTTCTATTTCTGCCGCGGGAGCCTCGCGTCTCTGGAGCGTGAAATCCATTTGAGAATATGTATAAAAGACTGTATTAATTTACAATCTGCACAAACCTTTATAATTAAACATATATATCAACCACAGTTGTGCCTCATATGGTTTTATTTGGCATCTAATCATGGAATTAACATGTCTATAGAGCAGTGGCGAATATTCAGGGCCTTCTAGGTATTCTGAGAATACCCTAGTATTCTCAGAAATAATTTTTTCCAAAAAAAATAAAAAAATAAAAAACATTTAATGTATAAAAAAAAAATATTTTTATAATTATTTTTTACTGTATACATCTAATTTCAGTCTGTGTTGCTTACCTGTACATATATTACATATTACTGAATTGTTTATGTGGTTTACAGTGCATGTACTACTATGCAATACAACCGATCATCTCTTCTCCTCCGGACTCCCAGCACCCGTTTCGTTTTAGAAACCGGAAACCTGGCATTTTAACCAATCATATTTGAATTAGTATCCAGTGGGCGGTATCATGCTCAGGGTGCCTGAGAATCGCGATGTCGGAAAGTATTCTGATGGCC
>CABFOT010086130.1:0-10243 GCA_900660305.1 Cetomimus sp. NI1144 | reverse complement strand
TTATGGCCTAAAGGTCGTGATGCACCAGGCGCGTATTTGTTGTACGAGTCAATCAAACAGCAGTCTATTTCTAATCAGGGGGGGACTCAAGACGATGGGATGATCAACAATGGTTTATTGCGACAGCAGGAATAGAATGAATGAATGTGCATTGTCCATAAATGCATGGACCATAATGGCGGGACCCCCGACGTAGGATCGTGCTCGGCGAGGCTGGACTCATCCCCATGAGTCCGGCTGGGATGAAATCCTGCACCCCGGGAGTCATATGATGACGTCATACACTGGCCGTGGTAGGGAGGTGGTGGGATGATGATCTGAACCGACGAGACGCTGTGGACAGCAGCATGGCTTTACCAGGATGTGCTTGACTGATCACGGCTGGACGGTGATTAGCCACGCCCTGGTGATCGGGTGCGCCCCCTCTTCCTAGAAATACAGTTAATAACTTCTCATTTCCTCACACTTTCCTCCAGAGGCTGCAGTAATGTCACTACGAGTCCCTCACACCGAGAAGGACCCTAGAGCTATGACAGATCTTTTAAACAATGTCAGAGAAAGAAGCAACTCTTGCATTCTTAACTACTTCAAGACACTTGAGCATGAAGTCCTTCATTATATCACGGGACACTTGTAGTTGATCAGCCTGGATCGGTACTGGATGCTCTGCTTTGAAGAAAACTGGTCCCCAGGTTTCCCCCTTTCCGAGGGTCAAACAGACGTTCCTTTGCTGCATTATTCACCAAGCTCCAGCTCCTCAAAGCAGTGTAGTTTTATGCTGATGAGTACACAGGAGATGAGGAAAGTCTGTTCTACCTCTCTTCTCGGCTCTCATTGTTTTCTCTCCTAGCAATTGGTGGCAAAATAAATGTAGGAATTGAAGATTATTCTACGGTTGACCGCAGCTGCAGTCTCTCTGGATAAGGGAGCGATTAAAATGTAAATGTAAATGATGGTGGTGGTAAATTCAGCATTCTTTGACCCGTTGTTGCAGCGCTGTGCAATATGGATTTAAAGTTACTTTGGTTTTGCTCATCAAATTCAGAGCATCACGTGCCTCGACCGCTCATAGTTTCCCATTCGCTTTGCAGTTATGAAGTCAGCAGTAAAAAGTAAAAAAGATCAGGATGGCAGAGTGGCACAGGGTAACCGAGTGGTCACAGGTTTAATATGTCCTGTTGAAGTGTCCCTGAGCGAGACACTGAGCTCCTACCTGCCTACTCATTGTATTGAATGAGTCGCTCTGGGTAGCCATGTCAACTAAATGCAGTAAACGTACATGTGAAATGTCAAGCATGGTAGGAACGGAGGGGTTGTGTGTGTGTGTGTGTGTGTGTGTAGTGGGGGTACAGACAGGACCCTTCATCACCCACTAGCACCCAGCAGACGGAGTAGATCCCACTTTATCTCCACTTGGCAGCACCTCAGCAGGTACATGCACCTAATGGACAGCATAGCCTCTAAACGTGAATTTGTGTCCACTGCTGTATGCGCTGGGAGAGCAGAGATCGGGTTAGAGCAGAGAGAGAGAGAGCGTGTCTAGATTGTTATCGGGGCCCTTTAAGATGTCTCGGGCCTCCCAGAGCTCCCCGCAGGCCGCAGAGCGTCCATTGAAGAGCCCGACTGGGCCGGTAATCCATCCTCTGCCATACTGCTGCGCTCTCCACGGCGGTAATCCAATCACTCCCCTGCCACGGTGGGAGAGGCAGGGCACTAATCCAGTTTATACACCAACAAAAGACAGCCTCAGACTTATTCCTTGCTCCCCACAGAGTAATGCCAGCTTGGCGATGTGACAGATGAGGATAATTACTGGGGCAATTATTTTATTTCTATTATTTATTTAGCGTTTTCGCTACGTTGCCAGCTGCAGTAATGCCATGGCCTTGTCGCAAAACCCCAAGGTGACACTAATATTTGGGAAGCGGAATCAGACAGGTTTAATGCCTCCCCCTGAATCATTAGTATGCACCTGAGGAGGTTTAGCCTTGCGTGCAGTGGGCAGGGAGGACCTCAAACAAGTCATTTAGACTAACAGGAACTTAATAAATTGCGTTTAATCTTTCTAAAGCTCCACAGGGGGACAAGTAGGTATACAGTGCCTCGCCAATTCCCTCACCTCGGTCCAGACGGCCGCGTGATTTCAGCATCAATATTGGCTTAATGTTGTGTATAATACTCGAACGTGTCATGTCTAATGAGACCAGGTGGTGTATAAGTCAAATGCTGTGACTGTGATCGGTGTTCAATTAGTCATTAGCTTGCAGCAGGACCCATGAGGCAAATGAGGTTGGGGGGAAAACACGAGAGAAAACTCAACAGTGCAATATTCCCTCAGGGGCTGATCTGCCGATAAATACTAGAGCAGTATTATTGATCAAGATGCGGAGAGAGGGCACCTAAAACTAGACTAGTAAATCCAGTTAACCATAAATAGTGTTGTGTTCTCTGTCCAGGTCTCTGTCTTTGACATTCTGCTAATACCTCTGGTGCCCTTGGGTAGCCTAAAGGATAGAGAAGCAGTATTGTAACAGGAAGTGTCTGGGGGTTTGGAATGAGAGAGAAGTGCACTCCCCTCCTTCAACAATTATATGGATGAGATTCATTTGAGCATGTTGCTTAACCCCCCAGTCTTACTAGTGGTGCTACGTAATAGTAGCAGACGGTGGTTGTACTGGGTAAATGAGAATGCGAAGCAGGGCAGGGCTGAAAAATAGATTGTGTGCTCAGTACCTTACTGAACAGAAAGGACCTGGGGGCTGAAATGATTGAGAGTAGCTGTAAACACTGCAACAACAGCAAAAAGTCCACTATACAAGGCTGTTTGATATTGCATTTAATATTAGCTTTTTCTGAAAACAAGTGGAAAAACGTCTGCCAATATGTTAAGACATCACTTACTTTCAATGTAATTGAACGTGTCTCAATATTATTCGAAAACCAAGTGAAATTACCTTTCAGTGCTCTGCCTTATTTTGAGATATTGTTCCAAGTGAGATGATTTTGCTCTATTGGCTTATTTTCTCTCACTGTTAAAGATTGAATTAAATGACTTGTTTAGATATACTTTTTTTTGTGCTAAAAGGCAAATGGAAGTGAAATGATCCCTTCCGTTTATTTTGCTGAAACCTCTCAAGACCAAGAGCCTGGCAGTTGATGGACTGTGTACTTTTGATCCACGGTCAGCACAGGCGTGTTGTTGTAGAACACGCTCTCTAATGGGCTCTTTGTCCTTCAGGCCATGTGTATAAATATTGAATTGTGTGGAGTAAATGTACCGAAGGCATCCTCATGATATCACTGTACAGTCGAAACTACACTACGCAGCACTCCGACTTGTTCGCCGCCCTCTAAACCTAGATCCAAAAGGACACTACTCACCTCAGAAGTCTTCACCAGAAAAGAAAAGAAAATCCCTAAAGGGTTCCTTGAAGAACCCCCATATTCTGCATGGAGGTTTCTGAAAGTTCTGTCAGGCAGGGTTCATGAACCATTTATGCAGGGGTTCTACAAGGAACCTCTGTGGATCTCCTTATGTTTGTAATAAGAATGACCCCTCAGATCCTCACAGCCATTTCTTTAGAGTACATACATAACTCAGGTTAACCTTCATCGACTCGTGCAGCCCTCAGGACTTGAGAGTGTTACAGTTGAAGGGCAACAGGCAGAGCCCCCGAACACAGCGAGTACATTTGATGAAGCGTACAAACTGGAGGACGTTCTGGAAGGAGCAGCCTTTTGGCATATTGACAAACCTCATGCTTCTTTAAAACATCCAGAAGCTTCATCTGCTGCGTCAAGCCGAGACGCTCAGAATGTGTTTGACCTTCAAGAGGAAATGCGCAACAATGTAATTAGCAAGATTTGAGTTGATCTTTTCGATATTTAAAAATGCCACACAGCTCTCGCAGCTGCAGGCACACAGATGTGGGGAGCTGGTAAATAGAGTTGGGAGAGGAGCTTATTATGATGAAATGAACCTGATTGGGTTGTAACACAGAGTAACCACATGGGACTAAATGCAGCTGCGAGCTACTGAGACGCTGTCCTAATGATGTTTTGGGAGCGTATAGTATGTGTGTACGTGTTGCGTTTGATTTTGTCTGATGAATTTGTTTTGTCCTTAACCATGAAAAATGGGCTCATCGAGGAGTATACCAGAGTGTAGCCTTCCTGAGTGGTTCAGAGGCTTTAGGAATGGATTGTTGGATGGATGATAGATGCGTGTCTGATAGGCTGCAGGAGTCTTTCCTCAGGCTTGGCAATTTAAAAGAAATCCCCTCACAAGGAAAGAAATACAAATGCCAAGATAGCAAGCAAAGGCCCAAACTGAATCAGACAACAGAAACTAAATGACTGTTAAAATCAAAATGGCACAACGCAATGAAAAGAAGGGAAATAAATAACCTTGATTTGTTGTGGTGATGATGATGAGACAGCCTGTCAGCGGATTCGGTTAGAAAGGCTGGCTCCTCCTCTTACCATTCCCACCTGCTGATATACAAAAATAGTCGGACAGACATTACATCTGCATGTATCCTGCATCAGCACTCTATACAGTGGCAGCCATGACCCTCCTTCGTGTATGTATTCTCTATCTATCATATATTAGTACAGCAGAGAATTGTTTTTTTGAATGGAATACAGTAAAACCGAATTAGTATATCGTAACACAAAAGTGAACTGCACACCACAAACCTTTTACACTACTAAGGACAATAACCTGGTATCCAGCACCTGCATCTACCATCATATAGTCTGATCTTACTTATCTCTGCATGGGCTGTATACATTTGTATTTATATTTGTTTTTACCAATCGTACTCATGTGTACAGCTTTAATTCATTGGTACTCAAAACACTCCAGGGTGATATTCTCTAGATCCATAGTTATTTTGATTATTTTTCTTCCATAGCTTCCTCTCCATCCAATCATTCAGGCTGTAAAAGAGACCATGTGCATATTGTAGAGAAATATTTCCTACATTTCTATATATATACATTGTGAAAACCCCCGGGGTCGGGGGAGCTGTCACCAACCAAACTCAGTGAAATATGAATGTCCACACCAGGAAAGTTAGTTAAACCAGTTGTATTGCCGTTTGTGTGGGAGAAAATGGAGAGGTTAAACTCAGCCAGTCTGTAATCCTTGAGAATTGTTGCTCTCCAGTCAGTGCAGGTCGGTACACACAAACGGGTTCTCATACGGTCCAGGGCTGGGCTTTCAGAAGAGTCGTCACGCAGGCAGGGAGTCGGTACACAGAGCAGTTTGTCCTACAGAGGAAGAGGTCAGCACACAGCAGTAACCCAAGCACACGTCCTCCTTCATCCAGGTCACACATGATTTAGGATGTCCTCAATAAACTCTCCTTCTCTCACCGATGTCCTCCTCGTACTCTCTCCACACTCTACTTACTCTCTCACAGCACTTCACTTACCCTCTCTCCCACATTGTCCTCTCGATACTGAGGTTAGGTCCTCTTTTATAAACCTGTCACTTAGCTGAGTCATGATTACCTTCATCTGCCCCAGCTGTGATTCCCCCAGGCATGAGCAGCATGGAGGCCACTCCCGTCTTCCCACAATATTCCTCTCCAATGTCCCTGTTGTCTGCCACAACATATATAAATAAAAGTATACATTTATAAACAAATAAAATGAGCTGCATGGTAGGACACACCAACACTCCTTTACCAGAATATCTCACAACAGCACAATACTACAGCCACATTCCTATTCACACCAACTGTTGCACACTTCACAGACGTAATACCAGCTGTCCGATGATGGACTCATAGCTGTCCGATGATGGACTCATAGCTGTCCGATGATGGACTCATAGGTGTCCGATGATGGACTCATAGCTGTCCGATGATGGACTCATAGCTGTCCGATGATGGACTCATAGGTGTCCGATGATGGACTCATAGCTGTCCGATGATGGACTCATAGGTGTCCGATGATGGACTCATAGCTGTCCGATGATGGACTCATAGGTGTCCGATGATGGACTCATAGCTGTCCGATGATGGACTCATAGCTGTCCGATGATGGACTCATAGCTGTCCGATGATGAACTCACAGGTGTCTGATGATGGACTCATAGGTGTCCGATGATGGACTCACAGGTTTCTGATGATGGACTCATAGCTGTCCAATGATGAACTCACAGGTGTCTGATGATGGACTCATAGCTGTCCGATGATGGACTCATAGCTGTCCGATGATGGACTCATAGCTGTCCGATGATGGACTCATAGCTGTCCGATGATGGGACTCATAGCTGTCCGATGATGGACTCATAGCTGTCCGATGATGGACTCATAGCTGTCCGATGATGGACTCATAGGTGTCCGATGATGGACTCATAGGTGTCCGATGATGGACTCATAGCTGTCCGATGATGGACTCATAGCTGTCCGATGATGGACTAATAGCTGTCCGATGATAGACTCATAGGTGTTAATATCCAACACCACAAAGTGTGCATTTCTTAACAACAAATACTGCTTCAACCAAACCAAGCAAGTGAACAATAATCCCTATTCATGGACCATATTCCAGCTAACGTAACGCTGCTATGAAAACAAGCTCTAAAGCACACAGCCTGGAAGTTGCACACCTCCATATGTACCAACTCTGCTTTAATTAGAAAAACATATTCTTACCTTTTAAAGATTGACTCATCTGGCCTTGTGAAGCTTGTTAAGCACTCTTAAAACGTCAGCTTGTGTGTGGGTGCGCTTGTTGTAATTACCAGAAAGGTGCTGCTTTTACCAGGAAGGATCCGCAAGACAGGCCCTCCCAAAATCACAGACAAATTCCAGAGGATTGGCAGCTGATCGCGCCCCTGATAGCACCCCAACCCCCCACTAGATGGTGCTCAAGGCAATTGCCTTGGTCGGAACATGGAGAAAATGTTTCACAATGTTGATTAAGTCAAAATCACCTACGGTTGTGATGCAGTCATGATAGAAAGTCATACAATGTCTGTCCAAGCCCACACTTGCTACCACACTGCTTAGGGAATGTCCAAAAAATGCAATCTGGGCAGTTTCAATTTCAAATTACTTCTCTGATATTCAGCCTAGAAAAAAGTCTGCCCAATCCAACTGCAGGTATATTCAGTTTAGTTTCATTATCTTGAGTAGGGTCAGCAGGCATATGGCAACCGTTCAGCATAGTAAATACATGTATCATTGCTATTATTATTTTAATTTATGCTGTGACAGCCCCTGGTGTCCCGGGAGCTTCCACTGACCAAACTCGGCGAAAACAGGGATTGTCCACACCAGTAATTGCCCTGGGAAACAGGGTTTATTGATAATGGTGGGAGAAAGGGTTATTGCATTCTGGTTATACTACTCAGTCTCTTGTCAGCTGGCTGATGGGTGAGTGGAAGGTGTTGGTCCACGGGGACTCCCTCAAACTGCCCATATTGTCCAACCCCCTTTCCAACACCTCCATCCACCGGCCACCCCGTCTTCACCACTCTCTCTCACGTTCTCCTCTCCCTCCCACGCACCCTTATTTGTCCACGCTCTCTCATCCTCCACGCACTTCCTTTCATACTGATGTCCCGCTCCACTTTTATCCGCCTGTCACTTAGCTGGGCATGATTAGGCTAATCATGCCGTGTCCTAATGGAGGCTGCAGGCTAATCCTGCTCCCCAATACTGCAGTTTCTCGTTCTCTCTGGCCGCCGCAATGCCTTAATTTTATGTTGTATGAATACTTTTTAAAAAGTAATTTCAAATTAATTCATTTATGTATATTTATCAGTTTTTGCATTTCAGAGAAGGTTTCTTTAAAACCCAGAATGTAATATGGCCCTTAAGGCACTAAATGTGAAGTTTTGACAGATAATATTATTGTATTCAATTCAAGCAATAAAAGAAAATGTTTTTTCAATTTTGAGAGAGAGTAAGTAGAGTTTTTGTTTTTTAAATACGCCAAATAGTTTTCCATTTTATTAAGAGACCTGTATTATTTTATCTTTTTATTCTTTTATTTGTTTTTATTTTGTATTTAACCTTCATTTAACCAGGAAGTCCCATTGAGATACGATATCTCTTCTTCAAGGGAGACCTGGCCAGGACAACAGCAATAAAATGTGCGATACATCACAGAGGAACACAATAAAAGTGGAAATTTACAATACATAATACCTCACATAAAACACAAAAACAGAATAGCCTACATGAGAGTAAAAGTGTATGACAGGATGATACATTAGCTTTACAGCGGGGCTCCGACTACAGAAAGCAGTGATATTCTTCTTGTCAAAGGTTTTGTACCAGGGATTTAAATTCAACAAGGGAGACCAGAGCAGCTAAATGGATATGGTATTTTAGCCCATTCCATGCCCAGGGTGCAAAGTGAGGAAAAGCTGATGAGACTAGAGAGAGAAAGTGGAACAGCCGTATATAGTATACACAATTTTACTAAATATATACTAAATATGTTGTATATTTACTATTGCTCTTTAATAAAGCAAAATTGTTTCTTAACCGATTACTCGATTAATTTATGGAATGATTGGTAGAATACCCGATTACTAAAATAATCGATTGTTGCAGTCCTAGTTTGACGTGTCTGTATGGTTCTGCTCCCGAGGATGCTGCAGTAATACAGCAATACAGCATAGTACTACACGGCACATGCAGGAAGCGTCGTAAATAACCCCCATAGGCATTAACTTGAAAATAAAGAAAAAGGGGTGCATTCAAACAGAGCAGAGCCACAGCAGGTGGAGGCTGGGGTGGAGCAGGCTCTTGCAAATAACAGCAGCAAAGCACGTCATCAGCCTGCAGAGGGAATGTGAGTGTGAAGACCTTTAAATAGACCGCCAAATCGGTGCAGTGAGGTGCAATATGTGAGGCAGCTGTCAGCTGACAACATAGCATGACTTAGTGTCCTGCCAGAATTAGATAATTAGTGTCTCTCTTGCCACGCGACTCCTTGTACGTTCAAACAGTTCCTCTTGGTGTTTGAAGCAAAGTGCAACATGCAGTAATATTTGGGCCATCCACAAAGGCTCCAGCTGTAGCAAGCCATCCATCACAGGCTCTGGATCAAATCATGGCACCGTGTTATTTACATTTTCTGTCAATAGTGTACTTTGACCCCACAGTATATATGCTGCACAATGAGGCCTGTAATTAAGACTGGCCTACCATTCTGAGCTGAAACGCTGCAATATCCTGCAGCTGATTCCCACATTAGTCTTGTCCGGCCCGTCGCCGCTATGATTAAAGCACATCCATTGACGTGAATGGGAAAGATATTTTTTTTAAGTGATGCATGCTAATGGAAGCTGAGAGAGAGGATGATTAATGGATGATTGTTTAATCGATTCATATCCTGTCTCAGAGGGCTTACTGCAGGGGGAGACTTAATTTCGGGTCCTGCTGGTTTAAAGACATCAGAGACCTCACAGCTGATATCTCACCAGACTAAAATGTTATCCTACCATATACACATAGATATATTACTATTGAACTCAGAATGTAGACAGTATGTCTATAGTAGGTGTCGGAGCATAATTTAGACACACACAGTAGTGACTGACATGTGCGTTTGCAGTCGCATGAACTTTATAGACCTGCTGGGAGGATCCATCAGCAGGCGTGCGGGGGTTTTCTAACCCCTTGGTTGCGACTGATTGGAGCACATTAATTTCCATATTGGGAGACACTGATCCTCTGCCAGTTCTTCTGATGAAATGGCCTGAGATTGCAGATTAGTATTATCCACCAAGAACAAAGGGATGGTTTATTACCGTAACCCAAAGCATTTCACATCCTGCAATTCAGTACATACAGAGCAGGTGGCAGATAAGTCCGTGGTTTTCTGTATTGTGTCGATGTCAACATTCAACAGTGCAGCAGGCATTCATGAGGTGTTAAGCCCACCGTATCAGTTACATACAAGGACAGTTAATCCCCAGAGGCCTGGGAGCTGTTGGCTGAATGTTCTAAACTGCGTTCTAACCATGCCTGAGATATAAAGCTGTGGTAGGACAATAAAGATCACCTCTCCTCTCCTCTCCTCTCCTCTCCTCTCCTCTCCTCTCCTCTTCTCTTCTCTTCTCTTCTCTTCTCTTCTCTTCTCTTCTCTTCTCTTCTCTTCTCTTCTCTTCTCCTCTCCCACTGGATGGCAGGTTGGAGGACACACCATGCTACCTATTCGCTGGATGCCACCGGAGAGCATCATGTACAGGAAGTTCACCACGGAGAGCGAT
>CABFOT010084355.1:7440-20265 GCA_900660305.1 Cetomimus sp. NI1144 | reverse complement strand
ACACAAACACGTCTCACATGCACACTCAGATAGGACATCCTCTCTCACCATGCACACAACACCCATGTTCATTCACATGTACATGTGTGTGCACGCACTGAGGAGGGAGGAAGGCATTTAAAGTCATCGACCCCCTTCCCGTTTGGCTAGAAAAGCCAGGCTCTTATGTAAGGGTCTCATACATGCATAATGATGATTGGCGAAGTCCTCTGCGGAGGTATGTCCTGCCCGAGGCTAGGACGAAACCAATCAGGACAAAATGAACAAGAGCGTTAAATTAAAAATGACCAACAGTCAGGGAGCTTCACGGTGAAGAAAGCTTTGTGGCTCAGCTCTGAGCACTCGTACCGCCTTTCTGCTGTACGCCGTCGTTCACTATATTACCTTATGTGCCACATATGTGCCTCGACGACGACGGCTCTCCATGTCCACACAATGTCCAACAGAAGGTTTGATTAGAGTAGTGACAGTCAGTATGTGTAACTAGGGTTTGCTAAAGTAGTAGTTGAAATATATGAATCTATGTTGACGTATGTTTTGCACTCTGGTGTTTGTCAGCTCGCCTTAGTGCTTGCGAGGAGACGCTGAAGGAGACTACGGTGTCCAACATCAAGCTCATTTTAGGGGACAGTTCGTGGAAGTGTGTGCGAGTGTGTGTGTGTGTGTGTGTGTGTATGTCTGTCTGTCTGTCTGTCTGTGGACATACGTGCATGTGTGTGTGTAGCCTACTCCTCTGCCATCCCAGCATAACAAAGCTTTACCAGTCTGATTTCAGGACTGGTTTCATCTATGCAGCGCTGTCTGTGACTGACCCTCATAGGCTTGTAAGTAACCCTTCAGTATCTGACTGCGGGACACAACTCAGCTTATGTGCACTCTATAGTTTGGGAGTAGTGTTAGTTTAGGCAGCTACTTTAGACTTAAGACCCTTTTTAGTTGTTGTCACGTTTTATAGCCACATTAAACTCCTTCCATAAACTCCTGGGACTGAAAAGAAGGGAGTTTAATGTGGCTATAAGATGTGTCTGAAACTAGACTAAAATGTGCAGAGTTTACGTAGATGAAAACTAGACAAACTAAGGATAAGAATTACTAAATGTGACTGAAACTAATATGTATTTTTATCTAAAGGCTAAGACTAAAATAACTGCTAAAATCAACACTATTTGGGAGGGGCAACAGGTGACAGATGAGAGATAACATGGGCTCAATTTGACCACTAGTGTCCATGAGAAAATAATCACATCCTCTGGGGTCAACTTAAAACTAGCGCACCAAATTGGCCAAAGGTCTGCTAAAGGACAGATTCACTGACCAAATTCAACCAACATCTTTCCTCCATTATGGGACTGGGCTGCACACCATTTGTTTTGAACTGGGCAACATGTCAGGTCTGGCTCAGGTGAACTCACTAACGAGGTGAAGGTCTACTACACGAGTCAAAACCTCATAGTGACATAGTTCCTCATTTTTCATCCAGTGGAAAAAGGGGCAGAATGGGAAATGATACGCCCCTTTTCTATAGAGCGTGGGAAGTACCGGTACAGGCCCGACCAGGGAGTGTCATGGCTCTCACACAGGTAGCCACTCCACTCACCTGATCTGCTGTGGATTGTCATAGAGACAGTAAAAGCAGAAATCCAACACTACACAGTGCACAGAGGGAGGACAAAACACTGCAGAGCCTCGCTGTCCCAACAGTCGACAGCAAACCCCGACAGCGCTAAAACAATGACAAAAAGGCTTAAAGAACCCGTGGAAACAGAAAGGTTTTAAAGAGGGCAATGCCATCAATCTAATATAGCTGGGGGAAGTGGGCTATTTCTGACAGAATCCAACAGAGTCACAATTTACAATCTTGTTGAGCGACTGCGAGACTAGATTATGCTCTTGTTCTAAAAAGCACTGCACTGTAAAATATTGATCGTGAACACTATGTTTCACGGGTGTAAAGGTCCTTTTGTATGTTTAGTAGTTAGTCAACACTGTGTCATGGGACTGAAATAGGCCGGTTAGGAGGGAGTTAGGAAGACAGCGAGCTAAGGTACAACAGGAAGGAAGAATAAATTCATAAACTACAGAAACGTAAGGCTCTACTTATTTACCTATTACGGGACTGGGCTGCACACAATTTGTTTTGAAATGGGTAACGTGTAAGGTCTGGCTCAGGTGAACGCATTAAAGAGGTGTAGGTCTACTACACGAGAAAATCTCATATTTGCCTGTGTGACATAGTTCCTCGTTTTTCTTCCAGTGGAAAAGGGGGCAGAATGGGAAATGCTATGCCCCTTACAATTGTGCGTGAAAGAGAAAACAAGCCTATTGTATAAATGATCTTATACTTGTTTGCTGAAAAAGTGAGAAACTTTCTGGTGATCTACTGAATCATTTACTTTTAGACAGGACTCTGAGCTGTTGGTGGCGTCTTAAAATTATAATGATGGAAACCCTGGGGCTGGATCCGTTCACCCCTAGGGTAAAGGCCCGCCTGGGAAGCCATTAAACCCAAGTTAACGCAGTGGGAATAAACTGCAAGGATGACTGCAGAATCACACTAAAGGAGTCGCTATTACATTTGTAAAACAAGGAGCTATAAAAAAAAAAGGGTGGTTACAATGTGTAGTTTTATAAGCTTGCAAAGAATCCAGGAGGTGCAAACTGCTTATGTATTTGTGCATTAATTAACTAAAGCTCTTTGTAGTTGGTATGGCCCTCCTCGACCCCTCCTTCACCAACTCCCTGCAGTCTGGCATCTCCCACATCACTATAACAACCAGTGCTGTAATGCACCACAATAACCCCTCTAGTCCCAAGTCAACCAAGAACAGCAGAAGAAGAAAAAAGAAAAAACACTGTGACATAGCACAAATACATTAAAGCATGACACAGACAAAAAAAACGTACTTAGCATGTATTATGTATATTTAGCATCCTATTCTGGCGGTGAATGTGATTTATGATGCATGCATTCAGTGGCGTCAATTCAGCAAAACCTAAGGTATGGCAGGTCATAGACAGCAAGTGATAGTATTTTTCTTCTTCATGTAATGGTAAACAATAATATATTTTTTATAGCCTACATTATATAGGCTATGTAACTAACTCTCAATAATTGACAATAATGCAACACGCACTGACCTGCACTGTCTGACCCCACAGGTGGAACATACCATTTCAAGAAATATGGGGGGGATACAAGTGTTGGTGGACCTGACATATATCGTGAAAAGGACCATTTTTATTCTGATTTGAATTTATAGTTATTTTACAATCATTTCTAACACAGATATAGAGACATTTCAGAAAAGCATTTTGACTAGGGAGCCAAGGTATGGCAGCTGCCACACCTTGCCATACCCAATTGACGCCCCTGCATGCATTAGTTGGTTAAGATGTGTAACAGACACTTTAGCTCACCCTTCTCATAGTCGGCTCTTCTCACATCAACAGTTGTCCTGGTTGTTTCGCCACAGTGAAGGACACACTCCGCAGGGAGGGGGAAGCCGGGTTTCCCTGAAGTCCAACGGTCTCCTGTAGAAACATATCGGCTGCTTCTCTATGAGCAACTAGTTACCCCGCAACATGCGGAGACAAACGGCTGGCTTCAGTTCAAAACACAGGGGCTATAACTAGCAACTTAAGCTAGCTCACGGTTCAACTAATAAACTTCTACCAACTCGCCTAAACTTAAATGTCGGTTTCGCCGGCTGTGGAAACTCAGTTGGTAGCAGCGTAATATGCGCAGAATAAAAAACAAACATGTAAGTTCTTCTCCAGTAGTTGAAACAAAGCTGAGAAGTCCGTTGATGGAGGTCTTCCTTGGCTGGTAGTGCTCGCTAGCATCATCGATGCACTTGTTGCAAGTGATTGCAGGGGGGCGGAGCCTCGTGTGAAGGGGGGTTTACTCGCAAGGTTACTGGTTGACCACCGCATGACCGTTTCAATGACAGCCAATCATGACTCTCGGATGAGGCCGTGACCGTGTAACCACGCGCACATTGGAACGCTCTCCATTGAGAGAAAGACAGAAAGACAGAAAGAAAGAAAGAAAGAAAGAAAGAAAGAAAGAAAGAAAGAAAGAAAGAAAGAAAGAAAGAAAGAAAGAAAGAAAGAAAGAAAGAAGAGAAGAAGAACAACAACAACAACAACAATGTCTTCTGCCGTCCTGACTGCTCTGGGCCTTTCTCTGAGCTATTGTTGTTAAACAAACAGGACTCGACCTTCCAGTTATTGGTTTTGCACACTTGGCGTGCTTCCTCGGATCTTGCCAAGACCGCTTATGATATGCTATTTCGTTTGTGCATGCCCATCCCCACACACTGATTGTTTATCATGGCTTAGTGGATGTTTTGTATAGCAGCACACCAAACAGAAAACAGCAGAGGGAACTGGAGACAAACATCTGAATTTGATCTGTTTAATATCACAGTTTTTCCATTAACAATAAGAATGACAAAAAAGTACTGTGGTTATATTTCACTAGAAGTACATGTTGCTGAAGATCCAGTGAGGGCAATTGATATATAATTGCATGGGGTTAATCATGCAAGAGCTGAAATTACAATGCACACAATACAGATGGTACATAAAGTATAATTTAGTAGCAGATTAATATCTCCTGATTGATTCTGTAATGTTTTCCCCCTGAGATTAAAAGGTGTCATCACGCCTCAATTAAGTCCCAAAGAGCAAGAACCCAGAGAAGGTTGTGTCATCATCCTCATCAGCAAAGAGCCCATTGAAGAGCTCTCCTCCGACCACCTGCAGCCACACCTTGTCCCCCACCTCCAGGTGCAGCACAGCACCCCCTGCCGCCTGGTCCTCGCTGCTCTGGTAGGTATCTGTGGTGTGGATGATCCTTGCACCGTTCTTCACGAGAGCCACCTTCACATTTCTGGAGAACACGGTGATGTGGTAGGTGAAGTAGTAAGCACCTGCTGCGACGCACGTAAATCTTCCTGTTTGTGGGTCGTAGTGATTCTGTTGGTTGTAGATGATCTTGTCGAACCGGACCGGTGCATTAGGTGCTGGGAGTTTAGTGTGCCCTGTGAGTCCCACAGAGAAAGCACTTTTTGGGATGGCAAATGTGTCCCCCTTCTGGCCCTTTCCCCCCATCTCTCCTCTTTCCCCTCTCTCCCCACGGTGGCCAATGTTGCCTTTGTGTCCTGGAACGCCAATTTCCCCCTTGGGTCCCGGCCTGCCAGGGGATCCCATGGGCCCCTGAATGCCTTTCTCTCCTCGAGGGCCGATTTCCCCCCGCAGACCCTCTGGTCCATGAGGTCCCACTTCACCTTTAGGCCCTTTGGGTCCCGGTAGCCCAAGCTCTCCCTTATTGCCTTTCAGTCCAATGGGTCCTAGGACTCCTTGGGGCCCCAGTTTCCCAGGTGGCCCTCTCTCTCCATTATCTCCCCTTTTTCCTTTGGACCCTAATGGGCCAATGGCACCTGTGAATCACAAGCACACGCTAAAAGCTCTCTCTCCTTGAATGGTTAGTGCTCACTACACATATTGCAGAGAGCCAGGTGAAGTGCACAATATGCCACGACATTTTTGTTAAAGTAAATGCTAAGAAACAAAACAGCTGATTAAAGTAGGTGAAAGATCTATTTCAGGTCATATACACAGATAGGTAACTTTGACTTTTCAGGGTTGAAGTTTATTATAAAGATACATACCAACTTCCCCTTTGTCTCCTTTGACACCATTATTTCCTGCCGGTCCGCTGGCACCAACTTCACCTTCGTGCACAACATTATTATGGTATTTAAAATATAGAAATTGATGTATAAAACATTTTTGAAAAAACAAAGTTGTGTATAGATTCAAACGGCAGACGGGATCATTTCGCTTGAACTTATTTTATTACCTCGATCCCCTTTGTCGCCTCTGAGCCCATCTCGGCCATCTCTGCCGGGCATGCCATTGTGCCCAGGGTCCCCTGGTATTCCCGGATACCCACAGACACAGCCTTTCCTTTGGGGTTCCTCCTGTGCAACACACCTGACGACCAATAGAAGAAGCAAGAGAGCGACACTGAGTCGCACCTGCGGCATTGTCCTCGATGAACCTGCCTCACAAAACTAAAAGCCCCGCTGTGCGGCACGTTTAAGACAAAAAAACAAAACGGTGGATGAACGCTGTAGCGCTAAAGACAACCAAGACACCGACCAAAGAAAACATTATGTGGACAAAGAACTTTGGCCAAAAGTGAGTCCACCAAGCCATTCCATTGGTCTGACTGTGTTTGTTTGGTTTACTTATTGAGCCTGCCTCTGTCAGTTCCACATCACCTGTGCTGTTCCCCCGCTCGAGGCTTCTCCTGTCCCTTTGGGGGTTAATGATCAGCTTGGACTGACCGTGTAGATGTAGCAATGGGGAGAACTGGAGATGCAACTGACCCCAACGTTTCACATGTGATTCTGATTCAGTGAGGCAAACAGGATAGTGAACATAAGCAATTGATTCTGCTGTCACTCCGTATTCCCATAGCTGGTAACTCATTTTTAATACGGCAATACAAGATGACATTGGTTACGCAGGCCTCAGAAGGATATTGGCTGTCGTGCATTAGTCCTAACCTTTGATTCACTCGTTTTATTTTAAATGTTAGACACAAAGCGCAGCAGTTAAATGGCTTCTGGTTAGCTGTTGCAAGCAAATCAATTGAGATGTTAATTCATGCATGCTTTTCTCAGATGAGCTCTTGTAAATGCCAATAGTCAAGCTCAACCTGGCCCCATCAATTGCGTCGTTATAAACTTTGACCTTTTGTGCTCCAAAGCCGACCCCAACCCTCATTGGAATAGAGACACATTTCTTTTAAGTAACACCCTCTTCATCACTGACAGCATCTTTTAGATGTCTGGCACTTACACGGGGGGAGTATTTCCATGTTTCGTGTGAGCATTGGATCACTCAACTTCCATATGATGGGAATGTCTTTAGAAATATGATGCAAAAGAAATGGAGGATAACTACAGTGGCATGTCCTTAAGCACAGTACAACATCTATTACATGATTTTTGAGAATCACTTCGTGGCAGTTCTTGTTTTTGTGATACTTAATTCCACATCCTATTTTTGCTTGACCGTCCCTCCACAGCGGCGTCAGAGCGCAGCATCAGCCACAGAGCAGCGCTCCTGGGACTGGTAGGGATTCTGTGTCTCGCTCAAGGACACTACAACAGGGCTTGAGCCAGGACTCTGGTTGAGGGATGGTCTCCCCTCTATGCCGCCCTGCTGCCTCTTTATCAGGTTGTGTTCAGTGGAGAGAGACGGCAGGGATGGAACACAGCCCAGATCACGAATGAGACCCAAACCCCAAAACTCTGGTGTATACACAGACTGACACACAAATACACTTTGCATACTTTATTTCTGCAACTTCGCCACTCACAAGCCTCCAGATATAAATATATTTCAAAGTATAAACATGACAATACATCAAAATGCACATTCAAGCAATAGCTTTACTCCGAACTAAAAGTGGTAACTGGCCACTACACACTCATCGTGGACGAAGATGTCATCTATAACAGATCGATTATGACGCCGCAGCGGCTCAGAGTGAACCAAACTCGTATATAATCTGAGACCATTATGTCGGGACGCCGTCTCTGTAGTCCCAGGTTGAGGAGGGGATACTGCAACAAGTCTTCAGACAAGATAGCGGAGACATCGTCACTCAGTGAGTTCCACCAGGTTTAAGGCAAAACAAGCACATACTAACAGACCGTCCTAAAGCAATGACCAATGACACACATAAATAAATATAGTATATATGATTACAAAAACATAGCGTACGACATGCTGTAACACCGGCGTACAGTTTTTCCGCTGTCATTCTTTCAAATGTGTACAATACAATTGGTTTGTTGAGAGTGATCGACCTTTCGAGAGTGATCGACCTTTCATCCTCTGCGAGACTATAAATTGATGTCGGAACGACTTCATAGTCTCTACGTTAAGCAATCATTTAGACACGGGAGAGAAGGGCGATACAGAGAGGATAGTACACGGCCAAAGGGCAACGGAGACGAGCATAAGGAACCAGCTCTATGGCACTTAACATCGTTTTGAAGACAGGGTGCTCTGGGGGGAAAGCAGCAATCGTTGGGAACCTGTGAGATTACGACAGCCAGAGGTGCAACGGATACGAAGGTTTCAGGGACACAAGCTTCACCAGGCCTAGAAGCAGGGAGAGCGGGCCAGCTAGAGTCCGAGAGGTCTACATGATCTGGCGATGCATGCCGTAGACCGTCATGCCAGACTGGGAGGCCCCGCGGTTGCTGCCCATCTGCAGGCCGATCAAACTCTGGCCTTGGCGCAGCTGCTCCTCCGTGAACTCTCGCCGATACCCCTGGGCTTTCCTACGCGCACAGAAGCAAAGACATAAGTGGAGATGGAGGAACACAAAGTCATATGGAATTTATACGACTGCAAAGATATACAGATCCCCTGTGGTTTTACGGTGAGCTTTCTCTTTACCTGTGGAACCAGTCAGGATCGCCTTTGTATTGGCCATCATCCTTAGTGAGGGCCACGCTCCCTAGAGCCATTAGCGTTCTTTGCACTGCCGCCATGTCCTTTCCTACAGCCAAAACAACACACGAGCAAACGTTTTTGCAAGAACTGACGCAAGACTGAATATACTAGCTGTAGATGGCAAAGCTGTGAGATGTGTCTCCTAAAAGAGGCAAGATTGTGAGCGCCCTTCACCTTCCCAGAGGTCCACAGTTTGAAAGATGTCAGTGGTTATGACTCCGTAGGCTTCTGCTGCTTGCAGGAACTGAGAGATCTTCTCCATCTGTTTGAAGGCCATCTGAGTCTCTTGAATCTTCTTGACCGGTTCCTTCCCCTTTGGATAGAGGCTGTTGATAAGCCTACAGAGAACCTGGGAGAACAGGGGAGCGCAAACTGGCTTGATCAAACTAACATGATAAAGTAGTGCCGCTTAGTATTGACATTTACACTCGCCAGGGAAAACAAAGCTCCTATAGATGTACCAGTAGTATTTAGTCAAGCTCTCAGAGACACCACAGAGCATTTTTTTGGTTGTGCATTGCAGCATTTTGTACTTTAGGGACCCTTTACATTTGACAGAGCGTGTAGATATACGATGCCTAAATAATTAAATGGCTATTTCTATTTGAAGTACAGGTACTTAAGGTACTCACTGTTCCATCCATCAGCCAATTCTGGAAGTGCTGTTTGCCTGGCTGCGGTCTCTCCAGGTTTCCTCCACACTGTGCCACTATCCAGTCCACCAACCGGAGCTCCAGGTCCAGGTCATACTTCTGTTCGATCTTCTCCTGCACCTCCCGGCTCAGTCCGTACGTGGGTCCCCTGTTCGCCATGGCAGCTCTCCCGACAGTCTACACACCGATCGAGTGTAGATCTAAACCTGAAACTGGAACAGCAAAGTTGATTACTCTGTAACATAAGAACCGCGGCACATGAAAAATCACAGTGATAACCTAATGGGCTATAATATAGCCACAGTGGACGATTATTATTATTGTGTTTGTTGGGTTTTTTGATCTCCTATGAAATCACTTCTATTCCAATAAAGACCTTTTCTATTGTATTTATATGGTATCCCTTTAGGAGACGCCTATTGCAATTTGTGTTTTTCATTTTTCTCTCTTCACTACAATAAACGTCAACATGCATAGAGGGTTTCCCTCTCCATCTGTCCTCTCCCAGCAGCACCTGCTCTAGCCCCAGCAGTGCTCACCCAGACTGGGGAGGGATACGGGTGTGGTCCTTGGCAGCTGTCCCGAAAAGAGACACGTGCCCTCTTATTACCATGGTAACCAAGCCCGTGTCCTGGACGTTGGGCGCAGTGATGCGCTGATAAATACAATGGTGGGTAAACTATGAATTCCAGTCGGTGATCATCGTGACGTAGGTAAATTATTTTCAGAATAATTATCATTTGTTTGTTTAACCCCCTTAAAATACCTTATCTTATATAACGGTTCAGTCCTATTGACATTGATGGAGCCCACTAAGAGTTGGTTGATTTTCTCCCAGTCATCCATCCATTCAATCAGCTCTAAGTAATAAATGAGGAAACCCCGCCATCTAACGTTGCGACATCAAATTGATGATGCATACTTGTGCTAAAAACAATTCCTATAAAGCATTTACAAGCCCACAGAGTAACTGCACAAAGGTGACAAAGCATATAAACATATCTAAATATGCTTACCACCGAGGGGACAGGTCGCTCGTCCCGGGCCGGTGCCTGGTGGTGGTTATCCCACAGAGCCTGCAGGGAGCGCGTGCCACCGAGGGGACAGGTCGCTCGTCCCGGGCCGGTGCCTGGTGGTGGTTATTCCTGCGGAGCTGGGCAGGGCAGACCATGAAGTGCGTCAGAGGCGCGTCGGGCCAGACTGGGGATCACTTTATTGCGGGAGTGGCACAGCCCTGGGTTTATATGCCCTCGCCTCCAGGAGGGGTCCCTGCAGACTCACAAGCATGCACACAAGCCATCACGCGACGTGCACCGCTCCCGGACAGGGGGAGTGGAGTCAGCTGTCTGCTCAGCATCAGCATCAGCAGCATCTAGCCTCACACTGCATTAGACACATGGCATTTACAGACTTTTTTAAAACCGTTTTTTCCTCTGAGACTTGAAGTCAAACAAAGGGAATAAACATGTTTGAGACATATGGCAGGTGTAGTGTATAGGCTATAGGCTATATGTAGTAAGTATATGATGTGTCTGATATAGAATATGATGTATATGTAGCATATGATTATATATATATGATGGTATGCATAAGTCCATCCATCCATCATCCTGCTTATCAGAGGTCGGGTGATGGGGGGCGGCAGTGTCAGCAGAGAACCTCAGACTTCCTTTTCCCTGGCCACTTCGATTAGCTCTGACCGGGTGATCCTGAGGCATTCTCAGGCCAGCGTGATCTCGCCACCTGGTCCTCGATCTGCCCCGGGGTCTCCTCCCAGCTGGACGTGCCTGGAACACCTCCTTAGGGAGGCGACCAGGTGGCATCCTTACTAGATGCCCGAACCACCTCACCTCACCTTTCCACGTGAAGGAGCAGCGGCTGTACTCCGAGTCCCTCACGGATAACTGCACTTCTCACCCTGTCCCTAAGAGAGAAGCAGCTACCCTCCTGAGGAAACTCATTTCGGCTGCTTGTAACCGTGATCTTGTTCTTTCGGTCATGACCCATCACTCATGACCATTGGTGAGGGTAGGAATGAAGACGGACCGGTAGATCGAGAGCTTTGTCTTCTGGCTCAGCTCTCGTTTCGTCACAACGGTGCGGTAAAGGGACTGCAACAGTAACCGATAACTGTAAAATAAAATGCGAGTGCTTGCTTCAGTTTGAAAGGCAGACTCTTGGATTCGTCAGAAAGTTGAAATGTCTAAAATAATATTTGCTGTGTTAGTGTCACTTGGCCTTGTGTCATGACCGACTGCTGGTCAAGTAAATGTTGCTTCAGATTTGATCCAAAGTGACTCTCACTTGATCACCAACATTACAAGCAAATTTAAATTACAAGTCTGTAAAAACAAATGTTTTCAACCTCTCATCCAACGTCCTCAGTTCAGTCCAGATATCCACAGCTCCAGTCAAAGCCCAGTGTTAGTGTGATGGCTAAAACCCTCACCTCTGGAATCACTATTCTAAAGGCATAGGGGATCCCACCAGTGATCGACCTACCAGAGACCTGCTTCAATTGTCTTGTAGAAGTCAATGGTACATCACGTACCGTACATGATATATTAAGGTTATTACTTCTTCTGCCACATAGTAAATTATGAATAAAGCTTATTTAAAAAACAAAAGGAGCTCATAAACCAAAATGTGTTCAAAAACAAGAGAGGTTCTCAACCAAAATGATTGTTTTTAAAGGATCATCAGACCAAACAAACCTTGGGGAATGATGAATGAAGGGGATCTCTAAACCAAACTGTGCTCAGAACAAATTCTCCAACAAAGCAAAACGACTACAAAAACAAAAAGGTGATGTAAACCAAAATGGATTAATTATGTTATGTTCCAAATCTAAATGAGATCAAAAGCTAAATGAGCTCTATAATAAAACTACTAACAAACACCAATAAAAAGGAACTGTCAATAATTTGCCAGAAATAAGACATTACATTCATCTTTTATTTTTCAGTGAAAGGTCTGGACTGTCTGGGGGCTCGTCTTTGCAGTGCATCCCCTTCCCATAGAGGATGCTGAAGAAGGAGCTGCCAGGGGAGGAGGAGAGGAAGGCCAAAGAGGAGGTTCATGGATGTGGTGAAATAGGACATGCAGGAGCTTGGCACGACAGGGAGACCTGAGCTCTTGGAGAAGCGAGGGAATCATACCTCCATTCATGGAAGCATTGGAGTCTGGTCACCAGCGTGTGTCCATGTCTCTGCAGGATCTCTGACCGGAGCGCCTGTAGCTCACGGTCCGACCGCCCGTCATGTCCTGATACGTGGTCTGCACCACTCCTGTCAGGAACGGGGCGACCAGGTGCACCCAGTGTTCTTCAGGCCACTCCTCCCTCTGAGCCTTCCGCTCAAAGGCGAGGAGGAATGTCTCCTTGTCATCCATGGCTGTTTGTTTTACCATAAACCATGCCGGGTCGGTCCGCCTCGCCGGTCGGTCCGTCTCCTGGGTCTTTTTTGGCTCGCAGTAGTCCTTGCAGTTCGGCCCGCATGATTGCCGTCTGCTCTCGCTGCTCCGCTATTTGCCGATTCTGCTGCGTCATCTGCTGCTCATGATGCCCCTGCTGTTCTTTATTGCTGTTGTTCAGGTGCGCAATCAGTGCCTTGAAGTCTCCGTCTGTCGT
>CABFOT010084037.1:3290-14433 GCA_900660305.1 Cetomimus sp. NI1144 | reverse complement strand
CGAGGGAGGTGCGTTGCGGGGCGGGACCCCGCGCCGTTGCGGATCCAGCCCACCAGCTGAGGTGCGAGACCACCGGCCCGGGCATCGCTGCTTTATTTTACCTCAGCGCAGAGCATAACAACCACGGGTTTCAGAGACCATGTGCGTTTTGTTTACATATCGGCGTCCTCCGCATTTGAGCACGTGAGGGGGGGCGTGGCTTCACCCGCCTCTGACGGGCCTGAGAATCTGGTAGTGTGAGCCGCGCCGCAGTTTGCAAAACCTGTGGTGTGTGCAGGTGGAGATGTAGGAAGATATACGGGGAAGATTCTCTTGTAGTGTGTGCTGCAGCCATATTTCAGAATCGGGTAGCTTTCAAATAAACCTGTAGTGTGCGCCCAGCTTTAACGAGTAAAATTACCAACTTGTTGTGCTCCTTTATGGACGCGGTGCTAGCCATTTGACCGGGACCGCCGAGGCATTTCCAACAGCGCCGCTCGAACGAGGCTTGGCTGATTTTCTATACATTATCATCAAAGCTACGTCAACTTCAAAGATGTAGTTGACGTCAAAAGGATCAGAGAGGAAAGCGGTCAATGTCATTAGTAAATGACAGGCACCGCTAAGTCGTCATAATTTTCCTATGGTACACCGAGATACGGTACGTTCTCAAACAGATACGGTGCTGTCGAAGCGTTAGTAATCAAGAACAAACATTTCAGGTGGGCGAGATAAGCTATGCAAGCAAGACAGCGTGGCTGAATATGCACTGTATGAGGGGATAATCTGTTACTCTTACTGCACAGTGTGGACTTAACAAGTGGCGAGAGCAGGTGAAAAGATGCCTCATATCCACAGTGAACTTTGCCACGCTACCAAAATGTCATTTGTCATTGAAAGTTCACGCCGGCACACAGCGCTTACAGAGGGGATTGTTCTTCTTTTCAGGAGCACTGCCGTTGTCTTCGATACGCTAACCCTATCCACATGTGACCCGTATTTCAAACCATACCACTCGGCTGCATTGTCACACCAACCAGCAGCCTAGTTAACCCAAGTCCCTGCCGAGTCTGGCCTCACCTCCTCTTCCTCCATCTCCTTCGTGACAGCGGCCAGGTCCTTTCCCTGAAGCTCCTCCTGCAGCAGCTGCAGCTTCAGCTCACACTGGGCCAGCAGCGCCACCACAAACTCCTCTGAGCCGGGAGACAGCTGGGCCACCGTGTCCGCACTCTGGTGGGACAAGCATGGCTCAGTTGGACGATAGTGTGTGGGTGGATTGAGAGATGCTGTGCAGCAGACAACTGACTGCCAAATATAACGATCTCCCTTTGGCTCATAGACATTTATGTATTATGGGCAGGGCAAAGGAAAGTTCTTCAATGCTAGATATGAACATTGTTATAATGACAAGTGACCATCGGCCGGACAATTTACAGCCATGATTCTTGAGGACGCTGCCTACCAGTGTGATGTGTTGTAGCTTGTTAGCTAGGTGCTCCACTCCAGCACGGACAGTATTGAGGGTTTTAACAAGCCAGTCCAGGCGCTCTTTGGCCGCGTCACACCTCTGCTGTTCGGCCTGCAGGTGCTGCTCACACTGCTCCAGCGTCTGTTGACGGCTACCATAAAGGAAGGACAGAGAACAGGAGAAACAGACATATGGTTGCAAAGAGGCTTGTCTCAAAGCTGAAATCCATCAAGCCTCTTCAACGCTGAGTGCCTGTTTGAATGACTTTGGCTTGAATCAGGTGTGTGACATGAACTGGCTGGTAATCCTAGCAGGACGGCTTTAACTACTGTAAATGTGAGTTTCCTAACTTTTCAATTTGAGAGAAGATAGGATGGAAGGCAAAGCTCTCGATCTACCGGTCCGTCTTCGTTCATGAGCGATGGGTCATGAACGAAAGGACAAGATCGCGGTTACAAGCGGATGAAATGTGTTTCCTCAGGAGGGTAGCTGGCTCCTCTCTTAGGGACAGGGTGAGAAGTTCAGTTATCCGCCGCTGCTCCTTCACGTCGAAAGGAGCCAGTTGAGGCGGTTCGGGCATCTAGTAAGGATGCCACCTGGTCGCCTCCCTAAGGAGGTGTTCCAGGCACCTCCAGCTGGGAGGAGACCCCGGGGCAGACTGAGGTGGAGAGATTATATCTCAGAGCTAGTCAAAGTGGCCAGGGAAAAGGAAGTCTGGGGATCTCTGCTGACACCGCTGCCCCCGCGACCCGACCTTGGATAAGCGGGCGACGATGGATGGATGGATGGATGGGCAGTTGAGACATCACAGCAGGGTTTTGGTCGATTCACAATCAGTTCAATACATACTGGTACTGGATTTTCTTAAAAATGAGACATTTAAAAAGAAAAAATGCAATGACCTACATGGAAATTGTACAGAATTACTTATCTATCATTAGTTGGTGGATTGTAGTTTCAATCTATACATTGAAACGTTTGAAGAGAAAGACCAAAATCCTGCTGCCCAGAGCGGTTTGATGACCCCAGCTATCTGCGCTGTCGATCTCACCTGGAGAGTTTAGCCTCCCCAGAATATTTCACATCCTGGAACTGTTGGTCCAGGAGGTCCTTCTCCTCCTTCAGCTGCAGCAGAAGCCTCTCGTTCTCCACCCTCAGCTCCTCCAGGTGTTGGTGGGTCTCCCCCTGAGAGATGAAGCGCTCCGCTATTTCCTACACACACACAGCACATGGGAACACTTTAGTAGTTCAAACGGGAATACATCCATGTGCAGTATGTGTGCATGGGACACAAACATGCGCACACACACACATACCCATACCTTTATGTTGGTGACTCCCGTGGCCTCCTTAATGCGTCGGAAGGCCTCCTCAAAGGTGGACACGGTCTCCTCTTCACCCACCATCCTGGCGGTGCTGCGCTGGGCCTCGCTGCCCAGCTCATCCGGCTGCGTAGGCGCTCTCTGGGCCTGGAGGTAGCGGAGGTTACAACCACTCGGCACGCCAAACTCAATTATTCATCACTCAGTTTCACTCTGGAGAATGTCCTCGTCTCCGTAACCGAGCTTTGTTCTTACCAAAGACTGATGAGGGAACACCATTGAAATAAAACCATACTACTTGTTGTTTATTTTTTTATGTATACACGTATACTGCCACATACACTCACCCTTCTATCGGCTTTTTCAGTCTGGGCCTTGCGCTCCTCAACTTGTTTCCTATAGCAGGCTATGATGCGCTCTCTCTCCTTGCGCTCTTTGTAGAGCAACTCCTCCTGCTGCAGTAACTCTGCCTAGGAGGAGGAGGAAAGGGAAGGAGGGAAGGGGAGGGAGAGAGGGAGCGAGGCAGTGAGACAGAGTGCTTGCAATGTGTTAGTGAAGCATATGATCAAAGATCGATAAGGTGACGCATGTAGTGGATATCGGTGATGATGATGACGGCGGCCCTCCCCCTAATCGAATGCCACTGTGAGTACTCGTGTTGCAGGCCACCTTGGCAGCGTCTTTGGAGAGCTGGGCGTCGTCGTTCATAACCTGCAGGTTGTGAAGCTCCTCTCTGTGCTTGAGGATGTCTGCCTCCAGACTGTCCAGCTGGCCCTGGAAGGTCAGGCTCTCCTCCTGAGGTGGGGAGAGTGGACACGTGGAGGACAGAAAGAGGGGGACAGGAAAGATGGGTGGAAGGAGCAAGAGGGGAGGAAGGGGTGTGAGAAAGGGCAAACGATGCTATGGTCATAGAGAGATTGTCAAATTGTACAATAATAAAAAATAAAAGTCTACAGAAATGATCAGATAAGGCCGGGGGAAAGAAAGTCCCACTGATGCAGGTTAAGTGCAAATAAAGGTAAGGTGAACCTGGGACAAGAACTAACCAACGTGGAAGCCTCACTCAGGGTTTACATGCCGTATCACAGGTGTGATACTTTCTCATGGTGCAGGCACTCATGAGCAACAGAGTGTCATTGTTTCTGAGCATAATACCCATCGTGAGAATGATTAGCAGACTGGTTACAAAACATTTACTGAATGGAAGTACTTCAGCTCCCGTTCGGGTGTGTGATGTAACGAGCAGTTCAATCACTGAACTAATAATGGACCTTCTGACAAACGCTGATAAATAATGTGGACTGTGACCAAATCTGTAGTTCAAGTTCAAAGTTCATCCATAATCTCCATACTGAAAAGGGGCGATATAAAAGCATTAGAGGATCTCTCTATGTAGAGTGCTAAAAACAGCTCGGCACAATGAGCGAACAATGCCATGGACACATATTTAAGAAAGAGCTGACAAGAACATGAACTTCACTCCAGCTGGGTTCAGGTCAGGTCGGGTCAGTTGAGTTCAGGTCAGCCCAACTGAATTCAGTTCAATTCAGACACCACAAGAAAAAGGCAGCTAACTTGCCAATGACACAAAATATTGCCTAGAGGCTAAAAAGCACTCATGTGTATGTTGGACTTACCTGCAGGTGGTTTTTCAGTTTGAGATAGCCTCTCATGATGTGCTCAGCTTCCTGGCACTTCAAATGGGTCTTCTCCAGACTGTTCTCCAGCACCCGCAGGTTCTGAAGACACACAAACGCACGCAGTGTTTACAGAGCTGTTTATCTCGGTGTGTCTGTGTCTCACGTGCTACAAAACCCAGTGAGTGCATTTCATCAGGATTGGACACTGGGTTAGAAAAGATATTGTCATCATCCCAACAGGCCGCCGCATCCACAGGCACCTGAGAGTTGAATACGCGGGCATCTTCCGCACTTTTCTGGGTGCAGGCGTCGGCAGCCTGTGCTATGCTGCTTCGCTCTGGCTTCATCCTCTGGCACTGCTTCTCCAGCTCCTCCAGGTGCTGCCGGCTGCTCTGGGTGGTGTGTCTCAGGGCGTTGAGACGCTTCATCTTGGACAGCACCTTCTGGTCCAGAGCGGTGAGGGCCACCTGACAAGACAGGATGTGTGTGCATGTGAAAGACAGACAGCCATGTACAGTATATATATAGAGATGGAGGAAGACAGCTGTATATGTGCAGGCAGTCTTTAACTCTTGCATATCAGTGACACTCAAAAAGATGCAAAGTGCAAACTAGGCTGCAAACCCCCATCTGAGGACATTTTCCATTTTAAAAATGGCATCAAGTTCCACATGTGCCAGTGCTGTATGTGAGGAGTTAACTGTGGGGAATGTAGTACAATTATATTATCAAGCATTCTCTCATTGCATTTTGTCTTGTATGAACGTATAGTAGGAATAATCAACAAAACAAACACGGCTGAGCTCTTTACAGCGGAGTGGCTCCTCTCACCTTCCCAGACATGTTGCGGTAGGCATCCTTCTCCAGGCCTCTGTTATTAAATGCTTCTTTGATGACATGTTTATCCCCCTGGTAAGTTTGGTCAGATTTACTGTTTAGTTTCATGAGACAGGCGATAACAAAGCACATAATAGAAAAACAATAGAGCTGGGAAGCCAAACTCCATTTTTTGGGGGGGCTGTATGATTTTATTTATATATAATTTTTCTAAATAAAAATAAAAAACACTTACAGCAAGAGTTTCTGCCAGCTTCCTGTGCAGTCTCTTGTTCTCCTGCCTCAGCTGAAGGACGGTCTCTCTGTTGGTCTTGATGCTGGACTGAGAGTTCTCGTAGTAAGCGGTTTTGTCGCCCTCTGATGGACAAACTCGTAATTACATCACTAACCATGTTTATTTGCTCTTTCGGTAATACACTTGTCGAAAGATGAGACACGTTTCCACATATTCACTTTCGACTTATCTTCCTCATCCCATGTACAAAAATCCAGATACAGATGTAATTCGGTCGATGCTGGATTTAAACAGTTTCTGTTGGATTGATTTGTTTGTGTAACCTTTAGGTTAAGTTCCCTTTTAGATGAGTATTTTCGGTATGTTGGGTGGCTTTTATTTTGATGGGGGGAAAGGGCGGAAGTGAACACGCTGCCTGAAAACGGTGTGAATCGTGAAAGTAAAGCAGCGTTGTGTTCAACAATGCTGGAGCGTGTGTGTCTTGTTTTCTTATATAAGACACAGTTAGTTGCTCAGTAGCGTGACCCAAAACCCTCGGCTACAGTTATAGCCGTTAAATAAAGTAACAGTGGTTATTGTAGCTTATTAATAATGACCATTAAGTTTGTATTTAAATGGCCGTGACCCTAGAACAGCCAGACAGACTTACCGAGTAGTTGTATTTTCCGCTGCATCTCTGTTATCTGGTCACGTAGCGGCGGTTTGAGCGCCTCCGCGCTAAAAGCCATTCCCCCTGTCTATTCCGTTCAACACCAACTCCAGAGAAACGTCAGTTTGTCCACATTCACTCATCACCCAGCCAAATGTGACCGACGAAACCCCCAATGTTGCCTAGCAACAGTACACAGAACACTTTTCACCCAGTCAAGGCTCGAGGTTTCAGATGAACGGTCTAATAATAGGAGTCTAAATTAATCACTTTAACAGCGACTGGTTACAGAAATGTGAATTTAATCAATTGTTAACTAACATTCGTGACATTTTATGGTTTAATGAGTTGGGTGGAAAATCCTCAATATGGCAGTTTTGTCTACAGGTGAGTCACTTTTCAGAGCTACACAAATATATCTTATCGTTCCCCTAAAGAAAGGCATCTTGTCAAATCCCCAAACAGGGGATTTATGTGATAAATAACATAGAAATCATAACCAAGTAAAGGTCAGCAAAAGGAGGGATACAAATCCCATAATTTTGTTTTTTTACAACCAAATTCCCTTCTATTTGTTGCCTTTTTATCAAAATGTCCTTTTCACAAATCTGATTGGACCTGATCCATAGGAATACAAATAATCAATTCAATTTTAAAGAAGCTCCTTTCTCAAACTCAAGGGCACTGTACAATAACCTAAACAGAGTTAAAACAGAGTAAAAGTAGAATAAAAAGATGCTAAAAACACAAGATGCTAAAAACAAAACAACTGCGGTATAGTGCTATTCTGGACCCTGGCAAGGGTCTTAAATCTTAAATTGTGTGGTATCCTCCTTTAAGTAGTTTCCCCACATATTCCTCCCCTTAAGAAATTCAACAGATACTAGATGAGCCTATCAATGATGAAGTGTATTCACATTACACGCTTACTTGCAGTAACTTTATTGCGGAAATCTGATTTGCCAACATAAACAAATGATTGATTAGGAAAACACTGATTATAAAAGACAGCGAGAGTCTTAATTCATATACCAGTCCACTATCAGTAAGGCCTTCAGTAGGCTAAACTGTGTGTCCTTGGTCTGAGTGAAGCAGAGGCTTTTATTTTCTTACCTTTCCATAAACACTGATATGGCAACACAAAACATTTACAACTAAATTAAATCCTACTGCTTTTATAATCCAAAAATCTGCACATTGCTCAAGGATATTTCATGTTTTATGGAAACTATTAATATGTTTAAAAAACAAAAACTAGCTTTAGTCCAAGTAAAGACACTTGGTACAAGACCTGTACTGTCTTATGGCTGTATGATTAGTGCATCTGCTCCGGTTTTTAATTGCCTGCTGCAGTTACGGAACATTGCTTTGGTGAGTTCATGTCAAACAGAGCAATGTGCAGTATGCTTAGTGAAATCCTTAAGGGCATAATATATTCACTAATGACGTAACACTGGCAGCCTCATGAAAATAATGTGGACCCTTCAGCGCCTCCACATCGGCTACAGGACGTTCCAAAGTGGCTGATTGAAAAAAGGGGGGAATAGTACATACTCAAAAAACCCAAAATGCACAGAACAAAACAAAAACAGACACAGAATAAGAAAAAAATACAAAACACTGAAACAGAAAAGATGCACGCATTACTGAAGTCTTGCTGCTTCAATTCATCGTTACTGTCTGCAACACGAGCTCATATGTGAACGAGGCATGGGCTGAGGGCGAGCAACAACACAAGAGTCAGCAGAATGCACTAAGTGTTACTGTAATACTCCCTTTGTGACACCGATGAACCCTGTTGTTCCTCTACACAGCATCACAAACGTAAGGCACAACATTGGACATGGAACCTTCCCATAGCGGTAAGGATGAAACTCCGCCGTCGGTTCTGCTTTCACCCACAAACGAGACACACACTCACACACACACACACACTCGGGTGCGAGTTATTCTATGCTTTTGGACTCTTCGTTGGACTTCTTCAGGAGGGTGAGCAGGTTCTGGGACATGAAATACGGCCTCTCTGCTGTTCCATCGTTGCGTTCGAGGTCCTCCACTGTGACAGGGACAGAAGCAGTTGATGGAAAACTCTTGCCCAGCAACATGTATTGATAATAATAATATTGGCCAACAGCTCTCCTGCGTTTGCATTTAACCATCGTCCCTTGAGCCGAAATCAATGCTTAGTTTAGTCTTCTAGCTCATCAGTAATGAGACAAAGTCTAATCCCCGACTATTGTTGGGACATTCAAACTAACCCGTTGTGCCTTTATCCAAATGCCACACAATGCCCCACTCGCACATTTACATACGACAGAACTATTGCGATTAAATACAATTACCTTTAATCAAGAGCTACATCCAACGGAACATGGCACGTCATCGGTGTCAGTGTGGGGGGAAATAAATGTCTACTTACAACCTTCACAACAACACGACAAATGAGAAGGCGGTACAAAAAGCATCCAGAGGCTCGAGGCGGTTAGTAGCAAAGCGTTCGGTAGGCCGCGTTAACGCCATGCAGCACAGAGAGAGAGAGAGAGAGAGAGACAGGGGGCCGAGTGATGGGAGAGGAGGAGAGAGCGAGGCGAGTAGGGTCAGTAAACAAGCGTGGGTCTCGCGCAGACCGAGAGGTCGCGGGCGGTCGCGTCATGACAACACAATCGTGGCACTTATGCCGCAGTCTGAAATACCAAGGCAAGTAGGTGGCAAACACGATCCTTTGGGATCCCCATCCATCTCTACAGGACCGAAGCAGAATAAATACAGTGCAGACACAACACGGCTGTATATACACATTAGTTCCATAGAAGAAGATCTAATATTCATACGGCATATCAAATCAGTCGGGAACCATTTGGTGTCAGCTGGTGTTATTGGAAACGGTGAAAGCGATTCACCCTCGATTGAGATGTGTGGTTGTGACTGTAAACGTGGTACTTAGTGGTTCAGTAGTGCATTCATTAACGAGATTAAGACAGCGAATATTAAGGACAGTAATCAGGCACAGGTTCAGCACGTACAATGTTCTACTAGGTCTTCATGAGGTAAAAAAACAACAACAAAAAAACACAGAGCACTTGTCTAAAACCAACACGACAGAACAGTTCTCATGCCACAGAGATGCACAGGGCTTTTGACCCGCTTCCACCTTCACATGATAAGATGACCTTGAGGTCACACCATTTGACATAGCAAGGCAATCGGCATTTTAGCTCGTTGCATAGCCCACATTTAACCATATCACAAAGACGTTAGGTACAGTTGTTCCATTCGGCACACACGCATTTTACGGCGGTGACCAAGCCTCGATTTTTTTGGGGGGGGGTTGCCATTGCGTTAATAAGAACATCTACTCCTGTGGTGCGGATTCCTCCTTCCCATCTCTCTCTTCACCAGTCGCCTCTTTCTCAGCCTCCACGGACGGCGGCACCACCTCCTCGGCTTTACCCTCCTCTTTCAGCTCCTTCTTTTCGGCTGGTTCCGTCGCTTCCGGTTCTTCTTTCTTTTCGGCCTCCTCTGGTCGACCGACCTCCGCCTCGCCCGCCTCAGGCTTCTCCTCCCGCGGTTCTTCAGCATCTGTCTTCGGCTGCAGGGGCTGCTTTTCCTCGTTGTCCTGCTTGAGCGCTGCCTGTTGTTTTAGTTGCACCTCTCCATCTTGTTGCTGAAGAGGGATTTCCTCCTCGGTTCTCACATCATTCACCTGCCTGGCAGAATCGGCCTGCTCAACGCCATCCCGTTCTTCCTCCGCCCTCATTGTTTTGGAGAGGATCTCGTGCAGGTCGGGGGACATGAAGTAAGGTCTTTCGGACGAGCCGTCGTTTCTTTCCAAGTCCTCACCTTTTGAGTGTGTGCGTGTGTGTGTGCGTGAGCAGTGCGTTAATAGGAAATTAGGACAAAATGAACACATGGGGGGGAAAGGGAAGGTGTGAAAATAAAGGGAAAAGTGAAATAAAGGGGAGAAATGAGACAAAGAGAAGAATAGTCAGAAACATCTCAGGAGCAAGAGGAAACCAGCGGCTCAGCCTGAGACCGCTGTGTGAGTCTGGAGCTTAAAGAGAGGACAGGTGATGTAAAGACGCAACTGAAGAAGAGATCTGACTCAGGAAAACACTGTGGCTATCCACCGACATGCTAATAATGCGTACGCAGGGTTACTTACAGAAGCAGAGGAAGAGTGTGTCCACACACATGGCATAGACACTGAAGAACCCATGGGCGATGAGGTACGATCCCACCACCACCGTCTGGACGTAGACAATGACAGGGATGTGAGATGTAAATACAGTCATCTTGTTCTCCGTCTATGGCGCGATCTCTACGGTGAAGTTTTATATAGACGTCATTCTCTCTCACCAGTATGGGTACCCAATAGTAGTTGAGGGATGGAGCAGCCTCCTCCACCCCTTTGATCCTTCCAGAGAAGAAGAAGAAAGAGCAGATCCCTGTATAGGAACAAGGATGTGAAGGCTTAGTGAATACAGAAAGACAGACAGACCTCTCCAATGGTTTCTGAAGAATGGAAGAAAATGTATCTTCATTTCAATAAAGTAAAAATGCCATTACCAACAATTCCAACAATGAGGAGCTTGCCAAGAAACAGCAGGAAGTCAGTCACTTTGTCTAAAACAGCCACCCTGTATGGAGAATAGGCACATTGCATGATATGACAGTACAAAGTAAACTACTCCGAGAGTAAATACTGACAGAATGTTAGGATGTAGTCTGATGCTGATTGATTTTTGGAAACATGTTAATAATAGTAGTAAATACTAATATAAAGGTACCAATAATAGAGGGGTTACTGTTGGGGTTGTCCAAATACCAATACCGGTCAGCATCGGCCCCGATACTGCCTAAAATGCGACATTGGGTATCGGTCTCGCGCAGTCGATACCAGTACATTTGACAACTTATTCTTGGAAAAATAAAAAACACGCCTCGGAATCCTGTCCGTGAAAACCACAATCACTGAACTGCAATTTGGTGCGCATGCACAAAAGGCAGTCAAAG
>CABFOT010082129.1:6355-16455 GCA_900660305.1 Cetomimus sp. NI1144 | reverse complement strand
AACAAATCCAGGTCTGTGACTGTTTCTGGACTCTTCTTATTATAATTATGTAAACATTACCATCCACCCATGGTCGACCGCTCATCTGAGGTCAGGTCGTGCAGCAGTTTCAGCAGAGAACCCCAGACTTCCTTATCCCTGGCCACTTCGACTAGCTCTGACTGGGGGATCCCGGGGCATTCCCAGGCCAGCGTGGAGATATAATCTCTCCACCTGGTCCTCAGTCTGCCCCGGGGTCTCCTCCCAGCTGGACGTGCCTGGAACACCTCCTTAGGGAGGCGACCAGGTGGCATCCTTACTAGATGCCTGAACCACCTCAACTGGCTCCTTTCGACGTGAAGGAGCAGCGGCTGTACTCCGAGTCCCTCACGGATAACTGAACGTCTCACCCTGTCCCTAAGAGAGAAGCCAGCTACCCTCCTGAGGAAACACATTTTGTCCGCTTGTAACTGCGATCTCGTCCTTTCAGTCATGACCCATCGATCATGACCATAGGTGAGGGTAGGAACGAAGACGGACCGGTAGATTGATGCTTTTTTTGTTGTTGCATTGAATGAATTAAAATTAATTGCAATAAATGAAACAAAACAGCCCCCAAAAATACACTTAAGTTCTAGGGTCCATTGATTTCTTATTTCTAACCGAAAGCACCTGAATGCCCAACAAGTTGTGTTTTACGACTTCTGATCAAAGAAGTGGGAACTTGCGAGGAGCACCTGAAAGCAGCAGTTTAACTAGAGTGTCATTTCTTTTGGGTGACAGTGGATCTTCCTTATCGCTCACAGGGTCGCATCAAAAAGATCATGCAGAAAGACCCCGAGGTGGGAAGGATTGCGATGGCGGTTCCTGTGCTAATATGTATCCTTGTAAAACGGCATATGGGATAATAAACAGATCCAGATGTGACTCTCAGTGTAGGGGCCTATTGGAGCTAGGCTGATTACAGATCTATACATCTTGATTTGCAGAGAACTCTCTGAAACCAGGGCTACAAACAGCAGCAACATAAAACAGACTTACTAGAAATGACGGAAATGACAACAAGATAAATGGATGGCTGAGAAGACGAGTTGTCCGGGTGGGAAAGACTGAAACAGCATTTAGACTATCACGAGACACTAAAACATTTATACCCAGATTACTGAAATTATTTCAGTAATCAGAACTTTAAGGCAGAGTGACCCACCACAAGGAGAAACTCGGGTACAATAGGCCTTTAAATGAAGAAATAATTCACAGAAAACATTGCTGAAAAGTGAAGGGAATAAATAAAATGTGTAAAGACATTGTAATGTCATTACATTGCAGGTGTTTACAGGCAGTTTTTAATCTAGCTGTGGTAAGGGAGGAAGCTGCATCCTATCAGAGGAGCGGTAAGTACAAGTGTGTGTTGTCCCAATGGAGACACGCAGATTTGTGGAGAATGTGAATCCCCTTTGTAAGAGTATAGTTTGACTGTTGAAGAGCTGTGAAGTCCTGAACTAGAGAGAGCAGCGCGGGCGCTGGAGATGTTCCTGAAGGTGCTGCTGACCAAAACCTATCTGGTCACTGAGACAAAACGCAGCGCGGTCATATCAGTTGCTCATATGTAAGTATGCCTGTTGCTTCAGATTAATCCAGGTTATACAGTGATGCTGCATATCATGAATACCAGTTGTTTGACGTAATTTGGTTAATCGGTTCATTTGTCAGCACTTGAGGAACAATTATGAGCTCTGTCTCAATTCAGTAAGACATCTTTCATCATACCTGCATCATACCGGCTTTAAAGCGGCACTAGGTAACTTAACAAATGGCAGCGAGTGGTAACTGATTGAAATGTGTAATGTGTAATTCAAATTTAATTTGGGTAAATGGGGTGAATCTAGAGCATCTCAATTAGTGATGATGGGACGTTTCTCTGTTGCAGCCCCACTGTGTAATGTAGCCCGATAAGACGAGTGTATTTGACATACAAATCTTTCCTAGTGCAGCTTTAAGGCTGAAAGTTGCTTATATATGCAATTGTTTCTGCAATTATGTTTTCACAGGTAGTTTCAGCCAACTAATCTGAAAGACACATTCCCACCACAGTTGCATCACACAAACACAACACTGGAAAAATAATATTCTGACGAAACTGTCCACTGATATTGCAGTTCCAATCACAATCACGTTGTCTGGCAAACATAATCACTAGATGATGCTTTGTTTTTAAATCAAAATCGTGCACCACAATATTATACATAATAGTGGATGTTTGTAGCTCTGTTCAAAAGTCCTACGCAATTAATATTGATTAGTTGTGTTGTACAGGAAGCAGTGCATAGAGTCTGAGAAACTCTTCCACTTCCTGAAAGAGCTGGCGGAGCAGGCCACGTCTATGGCAGCCCAGAGGGAGAGCCGAGGTGTGAGCATGTGGCCCGTTTACAGGTAAAGACATCATCAGTCATTACAGATTACTATTATTAATTATTATTAGAAGGGTTTTTTGGTGGGGGAAAGTGTCACCTGTTCAGATGATTATATCCTCTTAACATGTCACTATTCCGTAGGTGGCTAATGTAACTACAGTAAAAGATAATAGTGAGTCTTACTTTCATGCCAGCGATCCTTCAGAATATCCCCATATTCAAGAAGGGACAGGGCTGAATGTGGGAACTACAGGTGCATCTCGCTCCTGTCAACAACCGGGAAAGTCCTTGCTCGTGTCCTCTCAAACCGACTGCTACCACTGTCTGAGGAAATGCTCCCAGAATCTTGGTGGCTTCCGCCCATCCAGAGGCACAGCAGACATAGTATTCATAGCACGTCAATTACAGGGAAAATGTTGGGAATAAAGGTAGCCATTGTACATGGCCTTCATATACCTGACAAAAGCTTTTGACACAGTGGACCGACAGGCTCTGTGGAGTGTACTATCTAGGTATGACTGCCCTGATAAATAAATCAGAATCTTGAGGCTTCTGCATGACGACATGTCAGCCACAGTGCTCAGTAACTGTGGCGTTTCAATTCGAGGCCTTCACTGTGAAAACCGGGGTTAAACAGAGATGCATCATCGCACCCACACTGTTCGCTGTCTTTATTGCTGTCATACTCCACCTCATTGGCGAAGAGCTGCCCCAGGGTTTTCCAATCCTGTACAGAGTTGATGGCAGGCTCTTCAACCTGAACAGGTGAACCATCATGGAGCTTCAATATGCAGACGACAACGCCATTACAGCACACTCCGCAGAAGACCTCCAGGGCTTCCTGAATACCTTTGCCAAGGCATACCAAGCCATGGGACTTGAACATCAAGAAGACCCTGGTCTAACATCAACCTCCACCAAACCAGACCTCCAGAAAGGTGGTCAATACCGCCGTTGAAAAGGTTGACCACTTCCCCTACCTGGCAGCCTTCTCTCCTCTAACGCCGACATTGACTTGAGGTCAACCATCGTCTGGGCCGCGCCAATGGAGCATACGCCAGACTCAGGAAGAGAGTCTTTGAAGACCGAGACCTAAAGGCCCAAACCAAAGCCCTGCCATTGTCCCTGCAGTATTGAGCCGAGTCATGGACTACCTACAGCAGGCACCTGAGAGCAATGGAACAACACCACCAAAGATCCTTAAGAAGAATTCTGAGGATCAGCTGGCAGAAGAAAGGCACCAATATCAGTGTTCTGGAGGAAGCCAACATGTCCAGCATCACCACCACGATAATGCAGCACCAACTCCGATGGATCGGCCATGTCATCCGCATGTCCAACACACATCTCCCCAAACAGATCCTGTACTCGCAGCTGAAGGAAGGTCAGCGAGTCCGCAGTGGGCAAAAGAAACGCTATAAGGACAACATCGAGACCAACCTGAAGAAGATCCACATCACATTGGACAACTTGGGAGCACATTGCACTGGACAGGTGCTTATGGAGAGAATCCGTGCAGGAAGGAGCAGCAGATCGTGTCGCAGAGAAAAAAGCGACGGCACCTCAAAGGCTGGAAAAGGCTCCACCCTCCACATTGCACCAAAACATGTGGTTCATGGATCGGCCTCTACAGCCATCTCAGGACCCACAAATAGATGACCCCACGGAGGACGGTCATACTCGTTTCGAGTGACCACCGACGATATCCTCTTAACATATCGGCATTCTGTAGGTGGCTAATGTAACTACAATGAAAGAATAGCGAGTCTTACTTTCATGCCAGCGATCCTTTCTTCAGAATAGTTGTTCTTAGAAAAAGGGCAACTAGAGTTACAGAAAGGCATGTTGTGCAGGTAAAAAACCTCAGAAAGGCATAAAGCAAAACCTCACGTAAACATTGCAGGTTCAAGTCCTTGATAGCCTATCACATTTTTTAAATCAAACCTTCTTTGCAACATGATCCCTGAGTTTGCCAAACACTACTGATTTTCAGCAACAGAACTGAAATGTGAATGTGAAATAGCCCATCTTAATGTCAGTATTCATATTTGACTCATTCTCCTTTCCAGGAAAAAACAGGACATTTCTGTTACAAAAACAATTGAAGTGGGAGAAAAGCCCCTGAAACCAAGCTGCGACTCGCTGGACAACGATGCCAGCTCCAGTGTATGGATTCACACTCATTTAATTTTTTTGACCAATTTAACAAACACACTGATATATTGCAAGTATTTGCCTTTTGTGATTTATGCGGCAGTGTCAGCTGATTTTCAATAACGGTCATCGGGAGCGGGTTGGTAGCATACACATGTAGGGGTTAGATGCCCAGATTGCTCAGGAGCACTTCGTCATCTTTCAGCATTTCCTGTTCTAGTGAGTGAACCCTCAACTAAAAAGCAGCTTCCCTGACCAAGCTGCCTCATCTGAATAGCCTCATGCCTGTGTTTAAAGAGGCATTAAGTAAACTATGATCGTTATCGACATCTATTGGCGACCAGGAAGAATTGCAACAACATGGATAAAACTATCTCCTCCTAATCAAGTCTCTGGCACAACCAGGCTAAAGAAACAAGATGCCCGAGAGAGATTGTTATATGTCAATTCAGTAATATAAGTAAATGTGAGTGGTCTGATCAGGTAGATTTGTTTCCAGATTTAGTCAGTCTCTACTCCAAAACACTGTTCTAGCTCGATAAGTCAGCTCAGTTAACCTGACAGCTAACTAACCTGAACAAACTGTTGGCTAACTAACCAGCAGCCTAATTTAGCCAGGTAACTGATGTTAAAGGATAAGTTCCCTATCTTGGACCGTAGACCATGTGGACTGTCTACCATAGATCAGACACAGAGGCCATAATGTGAATGGTTGGTTCAATATTAAGCTAGTTCCAGATTTCCTGCAGACGCTTGCTGGACTGCAATATAAGTCAATGGGGCAATCATAAAAGCTTTGTAAAAACTATGATTAATGTGCTTTTCCGATACAGGAAGCTCAGGCTGTATTCTTACCGGTCTCAGTATGTTATGCTGTGAAATGCATCACAATCCGAATCCCCTGTTTACGTGCTTAGTGTGGCTTTGATATAAGCATTTCCCTGGCTCTTGTTTTGGCTGTTCCCATGGAGGACTGTGTGTCGGGGGCGGGGCTGTTTACAAAACGGTATCCAAGTCAGAAGTCGATGTCGGGATTGTGATAAATTTCAATGGAGAGCATACTGAGACCAGTAAAAGCAAAATCCCTACACCACCAGAACGTCATATCATTCAAATTTCAACCGCTAGTTAGCGACACAAATGAGGGATTATCACACAAACGCTCGCAGACAAACATTATACAGTGCCATGTACAGATTATGAACAATATGTTTCAACATAAGACGGCAATGGACACCAACAGCTGAAAAAAGTGAGTTCAGGGTGTCACATGTATCATGCAGCTCGACTTGTGACTCTTCTTCCTCTTCCAGGAGGGAGAGCTCTTCATCTGCTTGTGACTCTGCCTGCACTACCAGAGAAAACAGCTGTGAACTTCCAACAGTATTTAATTTCATGTGATTTTTGTCGCTGAGTTTCTTTATTTGAAGAGTTTGGCTCCAGAATGTTAATCAAAAAGTGATATCTACTTTTGTAAAATGATTGAATTTAGTTTGTTGAAAACCCATTTGTTCAGTTATTTTAATGACGTTGCCTATCAAATAATAGGTTTTGAGCTAATGTGAAATGAATTGTTTTTCTTTTTTTACATGAATGGATATATTGTATTTTGGAATGAAGCCCTTTACATTTTGTTTTTTCATATAAGATAATATAATATATTATGGTGACATGAAGAATTTGAATGCTATGTGAAGATTTACACTGTTGAAGAGTATGTAATATAAAACAATGAAGACTTTTAAATGATGATAAACTCATTTGTTGATAATTATATTACACAAAATGAGGGAACTTGTATAAAGAAATGTTTTTGTTTTGTTGTTGTATTGAGAATGTGCTGTAACCTCTGGTTTCTACATTTTCCAGACCATTTGAGACATGTTGGCTGTAGCCCAGTGATATTACTGATGCTTTGAAGCGGAGTTTCAGGAGAGTGTCATTCAAATCCCTCTCCGTACTTCCAGACCTGTAGGAACCCTGTTCTTTGCCCTTTTTGTTTATCTTCAAAGTGGTCTTTGTGGTACTGTTTAGATTTTATTTTTTAAAGCACTTGTAAATTCACTTTTAAAAAACTTTGCATATGAAATGTAATAAGATTGTCAATAACATTGTAAATAAATAAAACAAGTTCCTTTCTATTTTGTGGCTGTAAGATTAATTTAATTTGAAGTTTTAAAGGATGTTGCTCACAAAAATAAAACAAATCAAGTGGATGCAGAGATTGGTTTATTACAAGAAACCTATTGATTTACAATGCAGGGATGAAATGAGGAATAAATAGATGCAGGTTATGAAAAACTTTATCCCCTGGAACTTTACATTTTGACATCAAATATAACAAATTGTTGCTACGCAAGCTACTTGCATAAGTCCTGACATTACAGTACATTTGTGTTAACGTTCTTGCAAAGAGCTCAATCCCATGTGGTGTTTTAACAGACAGAAGCTGGGGTTGTAATGTGTGTGAGGTAATTGACACAGAACACAGTACTGTTGAGCCATGGTGAGCGTTCACTAGCATCGCTCAAATCCAGTAGTCATTCCCCCTCCTTAGTTTTAAATGTGACATGCATGAAAGAATAAAAGTAGTAAATAACATTCATTTTCAAAGCAACACAATTTTTTCTCCAAATAAAATGAAAACTTTTCTTTTTAAACTCTTATAATAATTAAATATTTATAGAACTGGAGGCCAATTTGCACTAGTGGTTCAATAGAGTATCTTTATTAATTAATTTTCCATCTTGAGGCCCAAAGGCACAGTCCATTATACTTTTGAAAAACTGAAAATGTTCATTTTGAAAAAAAATATCTAGAAATGAAAACATTTATACATACATAATACGTGACAGATTGAATTTCCGTTACTCTTGCTAGGAGTTTACAGTTGGACATCTTGTGCCAAAGAGACCAAAACTTTTTTTTTTTAAACAAACAAACCAAAAAGCAGTACTACAATACACCGTCTTCAGTAGAGTCGTGCTCCGTAGCCAAAAGTCTGTTTGATAGCCTCGAAGTAGTATCTCTGCCAGCCCACTTTCGTCCTCTCCTCCTCGCTCTCCGGGACGCCTTGACACTCCGCCTTCAGCTCCGTCTCGTTGCCTCGGTCACAGAGGGTCAAAGTGATTGTCGCGTAGTGCTCTGTTGGCCAGAAAAACAATGAGTCCACTTACTGTCGCTGAAGGATTGCCACGCCACAAGACGTTACGCAACACATTGTATCATTATAAGACAGGTGGAGCCTAGTGCAGCTTGAATGTCTGTGGCAGCAGTGTAACAAGCAGGATAATGTACGGGGCAGGTCATCAGTCAAGGTGATCACCCTGTCGGTGCTTATTCTGCTATAACGGCTGGCTTGCTGTACGTTATCCATCCATCCATCCATCAATGACCGCTTATTGGAGGTCAGATCACGGGTAGACTTCCTTATCCCTGACCACTTTGACTAGCTGACTGGGGGATCCCGAGGCGTTTCCAGGCCATCGTGGAGATATAATCTCTCCACCTGGTCCTCTGTCTGCCCCGGGGGTCTCCTCCCAGCTGGACGTGCCTGGAACACCTCCTTAGGGAGGCGACCAGGCGGCATCCTTACTAGATGCCCGAACCACCTCAACTGGCTCCTTTCGACGTGAAGGAGCAGCGGCTGTACTCCCGAGTCCCTCACGGATAACTGAACTTCTCACCCTGTCCCTAAGAGAGAAGCCAGCTACCCTCCTGAGGAAACACATTTCGGCCGCTTGTAACCGCGATCTTGTTCTTTCGGTCAGGACCCATCGCTCATGACCATAGGTGAGGGTAGGAATGAAGACGGACCGGTATATCGAGAGCTTTGCCTGCTGGCTCAGCTCTTTTCGTCACAGCAGTAAAGGGACTGCAAAACCGCACCCGCTGCACCGACTCTCCGGCCTATCTCCCGCTTCATTGTACCCTCACCCGCAATCAAGACCCTGAGATACTCCTTCACTTGGGGTAAGGACTCATAACCTACTCGGAGTGGACAATCCACCCGTTTCCTTATGTATTATTAGAATATTATGTATGCTGTATATGATCCCTTACATATATTAAAAACTATTATGATACTGAACATCGGGTAAGGCGTTGAAAGATTGTGAGCCCTGAACAACACGGGTAGGGTGGGAGAGGTCCGGGCTGCTGAGACCACGGCAACCAATTTACCCTCCACATGTGAGAGGACAACAGAGTGTCCTTCATTTATGTTCAGTCTCTATTTTTAAGATGCTTATGAAAAACAGCATACTATTATTACTAGATACGGTAAAATAAGTGTCCAAACGTACCGCAGGGCCAGGTGTTGTACCTCCACTTCATGACAATCTTTTCCTCAGACACCTGGTGGTGAAGCATAATGTTGTTTACAGCGGGATAATAACATAATGTACTACAAATAAAAATACTCTATTGACTAGTTCACATTATTGACTAATTCACATATTGGCGTGAGGACGGACGGCTCACCAGCTCTGTGAATTCACCGAAAACATTTCCATCAAGCAGGCGAAACTTTCCGCCCCTCTCTCCGTCCACTGTCGCTGGAGCATGCGTGAAAGCTTGGACCATCTAAACGTTAACAAGGTAAATGGATATTGGTCAAATAAAGTTTCTTTTGTCAAAACACTTTCATCACAAAGTGCTTTACAGTCCGACAGATGGCATAAATACACGTAAAAAATAAGGATAAACATCACATGATTTAAGATGCAACGCTAAAACCTGTGTGCATGTGTATTAGCGCAAGTAGAATTAGTCAAATTAGAACTGTATACTTGTATATTTATACATTGTATAACATGTTCAGGTAATGCCATCACAGTGCCGACAGAAGGAACAAATCGGTGAACCTCACCTCCTGGTTGAGAAAGACCCTGAAGAGTTCGGCTGGTGAGGCGAGGAAGGTTTCTCTCATGCTGAATTTACAGGTGGGAATCTTGACGCCGGTGTTGGACGGCGCGGCTGTGCTGCCTGAGGTTATCTGTTGAAGTACAGCCACAAAACGCTGCTTAGGGAAGACACTGGGACTGTCTGCTTCACTACCTCAAGGGAAACTAACTTAATGTATCCAGGTAAAGTTGACTGACCCTTGACCCCCTTGCTTGTAATGTTAGTGATATGGGAATTCAAGCGTCTTCTACTACTTGTCTGAAAATGACTCCGGGTGGGAGATTCAGCAAAAAGTGAAAAGTATCTGCGACCACTGGACAATGTCACGAGGCGACTTGCCAGCACCAACCTGAGTTTTATCCACCGTGGCTTTGGACTGTGAAGACTCGGGCTTGGACACGCCGTTGGCAGTGGGGAGGATCATTCCCTGTGTGAACTCTGCCATAAAAGCAACACACTGTTATTTTAGCGTAAAACAAACTCATTTATCTTCATCATCAGTGAAGACAGGTGTGTGGTTGAGAATACCCCGAGAGGAAGGAATTCAACTTCAAATAAGACAATCTAAAGGACATCATTCTGAAATTATACATCCGTGTCAGCGGATTATATAATTATACAATCACTATATTATATTAATTACTAATT
>CABFOT010081748.1:0-10664 GCA_900660305.1 Cetomimus sp. NI1144 | reverse complement strand
TATATATATAAATTATATACGTCTCAAATGTGGGATCATTCTCAAAGGCATTATATATTTCTAATTTATTCTAATTGATACATTTTTAACCAGTTTAGTTATTTGAGGTTCCCTTTACTGAAGCATAATAGACATTTTTATTGATCAAATCGTCCGCTTCACACTTGGCTGCAAACCTGTCCAGTGAGTGTTGAAGGTCACAGAGCGATGATGCCATCAGGACCACATCATCTACAAAAAGCAGCGATGCAATCTGAAGCCCAGCAAACTTTAACCCGACCCATCCCCCCTCCACAACTACGTCTCGAAATCCTGTACATGAAAACCACAAACAGGATAGGTGACATGGCGCAGCCCTGGTGGAGGCCAACACCCACTGGAAAAGAGTCTGACTTACTGCTGAGGATCCGGACACAGCTCTCGCTTTGGGAGTACAGAGATTGGATGGCCCAGAGTAGTGACCCCCTCACCTCAACCCAGTCTCACGCAGTTTTGTGACTGAATCACAAACGTGAATCTTTACAAACGTGAGGAGGAAACGACCCGCCCACAATGTTCGTCGCCCCGCCAAGAACGAATTAGCGTGTGTATTTAGCTCCGCCTCCCGCGTAGAGGGCTAAAACAAACCAAGAAACGTATTTGTGAAGTACAATTTGACCCATGTGAGCACACCTCTACAGCGGCAGACAGAACGGGGGAGACAAAACGTGCTGGTGTAGAACTTGAAACGGTTAGAGGGAAAGAGAGCGAGGGATAATTACAGAGGAAAGACGGCAACGGTGCATAATAAGAGGAGACGGCAGTCATCATTTACCTGTTTGTGCATTTCGATGTTCAGCCCATAGGACATCTCATAGTACTGCAATGAACATGGGGAGAGGAAGAGAGACAAAACGTGTAAGCTAAAGCTACTCTGTCTCTCACACACACACACACACACACGTTTCCCCCGTGTGCAGCAGCAGAGGGCCACTGAAATACCCACATCACAATCATTTTTAATCACCAGGTAAATAAGTGTTGCTGAATGTATTATACAGTTCAAATCAAAAGGTAGAGAGAGAGGACGACATGCAACAAAAGGCTGCGGGTCCGATTCCAACCCCCGGATGTCATGTTCAAACGGCACGCGCCTTAGACCGCTGAGCCGGCAGGACGCCACGTGCACAGGGAATTTAACCGGGCGACTTGGTGCCGACACACTGGTGCCCGACAGGTACGCGGCAACGGACGGACACAGTGAAAGACACGGCTCTATACCTTCACCGCGGTGTTTCAGGAGAGAGCCGGCACGTCGGAGCAGAGGAGGGGGTTTCCCCCACGACGTGAGATAACGCCACTCACCATGATATAGTGACGCTGCATCTCCGACTTCTCGCTGGCCAGTTTATCACACTCCAACTTCAAACTGGTTGGAGAGAATACACACGCAACATGATCACAGACTCGTCTTTGTTGGCTCACATCTGGCAAAGGGGCAACGTTGTGCTCGGTCTCTGCCGTAACAGAGGCTGGGTCGTCAGGCCGTGAGGTCGACATGACGCTAACTTCATCCTTAAACGTCACTAACCCAGGCTGAGCCGATGGAAGAAATGTCACCTCATGTACCTTCATTACATTTGTTGAATTCAAATAAAGCATTTCAACTGTGCGTGTGTGTGTGTGTGTGTGTGTGTGTTTCAGTACCTGTGGTACTGTGCTTGGAGGAACTGGAACTCATCCTTAATGCGGTCGCAGGAGTCGGAGGTGGTGAACTTCAGAGGTTGACTGGACTGAGAGGATGCCTGGGAAAACGACAACGCAACACACGATGATGCCGTCACACTCTCTCGCACAGACGCCCGACCCAAATGAGTCTCAGCCTCGGCTCCGGGTTCGTTCACACGTCAAGAGGACACGGGCAACATTTGGCACGGGATCCACGATGGGTCTCCCCGCATAGTTTAGACTGAGCGGATCGCTGCAGTAATTAGAAAGATCCCTCGTAAGTGAACAGGCCAGTGGTGGATAGGTCAGTGTGCTGCTGCTGGAAACATGTGCGAGGTTGTGTGTGTGTGTTCTGGTTTGTTTAGTAATACAAGGCTGACCTCTGAGATGAACCCTTTGCGAGGACAGCAAAGATGCAGGTTAGTATAAATAGGTGTGCGTGTGTGTGTGCGTGATGAGAGATGAGAGGGAGGTAGAATGTTTGACTACAACGCTAAACATCCACAGATTTATTTTGCAGCTGTCATGGACCAGTCCTGCGACGCCGGACGATCTGAGATCTCCATACATCTGGCGACGTCTGTATTGGAGTTAGTTGCTAGGACCGAGGCGGACGCTAACAAACCTACGCCCACTGCTGTGAGCCCAGACATACTGGAAATGATATGCATGATGCGCTCTCCCCATTCACTTCCGCAGTGAAACGTTTGATCTATCAAGCCTGGCCGACTGTCTGCGACACGTTGTCCGCACGTGGACATCTCTGTAACCGGTCATATGAAGGGCGTTCCTGCAGCAGACGACAAAGCGAGGAGATGAACGACCAAAACGCTGCCGTGGATTTCTCTCGTGTTTTGCACACCAGGCCCCCATTTATCAACCGTGCGTACGCCGTACGCACAGAAGCGTGCGTATACCGTGTGTACGAACTGATCTGTGAAACGTTTGGTACTTATCAACTTGTACTTCGACCACGCAGCAGCATCTCGTGGTGGAACAGAGAAACTGTCATTAGAAAGCCTTGCCTGTGTCGAGCCATGCAATCTCAACTTCCGCATCTGTATGTCGGGAAGAGCCGAGACGAAGGAACCACGGTGAGGACAAACGTGTTCCAGTGAAAACATTCACACCATAACTCCTCTACTAAATATCAGCGCGATCAGACTTATTTTACCAGAGTCATCACCCAAACTGTGTTTTTGAAGGAGGAAGAAACATATCGAGACCGGAGGAGTTTTTCATTTTTCTATTTATGCCATTTTATAAACCCATCTGTGGACTAGCAGTGGTCCCAAGTATCATGTTATCTTATCTTAGGTAATATATATTACACAGTGACAGCGGGAGACAGGGGGGACGCGAGGATCACTCTGGAGATGGAGAGATCCACTATGCTGCATATCACTGTGTAATATATATTTATATATTTACACGCAGAATCAATAACAAGCCAAGATCAGACGGGGATTTCCCCCATATCCAAATATAATAGGAGCAATAGACGACACTCACAGAGCAATACAAACACCATCACACAAAGCATTTAATGATGTCAACTGAAAGATGTTTCCTTCCATCAATGTACAAATCATCTGTGATGCACATCAGACCTGTTACATGCTGCTGACTGACGCTGCAGCGTTCTTCTGTTGGGCTGTGATTTTAATATCAACCCACTCCTGACAGCTCTCTCCTCTCTCCTCCGTTATTGTGTTCCATAAAGCATGTTTCCTTTTATTAGTGAAAACTAAATGTAAAGAAATAAATACATTATTTTGGTTGGATTAAATCTCCCCAACAATCAGCTCTATTTATGTTGCTGAGAAGTTTATTTTCTTATCTCTCGTTATCAATGTTCCATTTAGAGAGTGACGTCATTCACCCGCGGCTCTTAAAGGGACGATTTAGCACCATATATGGTTAAAAGGGGGGCGTTTCTGTATGTAAATGACCCTGAACAGGCACGAGCACGGCGCTTTAGAGCAGGTGGGATTTATCAATGGGGATTTGTATTTCTGTGCGTAGAACTGTGTGTACTCACGCTTGATAAATCCCGTTTTTTTGGTACTTATGCACCTACTAAATTTCTTGCGTACGACAGCATGTAGAAGCTTTTCTACGCTCTGGTGATGAATGAGGGCCCTGGACGTTTGTTAGCCGAGCAAAATGGAGAAAGCTTGTACAAACACCGATATTTCTGGAGAGGCTGGTTGGAGTGGCTCTTAACAAAGTACACACTGTAGTACAACGGCGAGTTTGAAATCATAATTAATGTTACTTGTGGCTGTGGTCTGGCAAACGCCTGCGCTGCCACGAAATGAACGATGAGATTTCCCCGAGCCGTAAGAACCGTGAACTGTGATAATGTGTGAGCCCCTCCGTGTTCCTCACACTGCCCCATCTACTAACTTTACACAGATTTGATTCTTTGATAACTTTTCCCTGTATATACTCAATGTACAGTATTACTGCATTAAGAGTATTGTATTACTGCGTCACACAGAACTACAACAGTTTTTTCTCTACAAATGTATATATATTTAGTATTCCTCCATAGTATATTGTATTGTACACCAGTTGAGGTGGTTCGGGCATCTAGTAAGGATGCTACATGGTCTCCTTGCTAAGGAGGTGTTCCAGGCACGTCCAGCTGGGAGGAGACCCCGGGGCAGACCGAGGACCAGGTGGAGAGATTATATCTCCACAATGGACTGGGAACACCACGGGATCCCCCAGTCAGATATAATCCAGGTGGCCAGGGATAAGGAAGTCTGGGGATCTCTGCTGACACTGCTGGCCCCGCGACCCGACCTCAGATAAGCGGGAGAGGATGGATGGATATTGTATTGCTCATTTCATAACTGCACAGTGTCTCGTTTGCATTTTGTGTTGATTTTGCACAATGTCCAGTTGCTCTGCATTTCACTGCACGTTACAAATAAAAAGCTTGAATCTCAAATCATTGGCTGAGTATTGTTTGTCTAGTTGATGTGTCGGGTGATGCTGGCTAACCAGCTAGCACGCTAAACCTAGCTAACCATTTAGTTATGAAGTCTTTTTGGAATACAAAAACAAAATGGTCTATGACAGTTTTCTCTTGTTGTTGGCACGGTGCAGACAACTTCTGCATATATCTGCCCCAATATGAAGATCCACCCTAAAGATATATTGATTGGTGGCATTTTTTTTAAAACTCTAGGATAGATTTTAAACAGTTGTCGTTACTAAACCTGGTTGAATGTCCTCAGGCTCTAACTGAGTGGTGTTTAGAGACTGACGTGCGAGTCGTCGCGGACTAACCAACACGCAACATCTTACCGTCAATGCAAAACCTCAACCAGAGCTGCTTCAGGACTAAAACGTTCAAGGTTCAAGGTTTTTTATTTGTCACATGCGCACCAAGATGTACAGTGAAATGACGTGCAGTGATTTGAGGAAATACGTTTACAGGGCCGACCCAAGATTAAGGTGCACCCAATAAGCAGGCCATACGTGAGCTGTATTTATTGGCTGCATTAAATCTGGTTAGGTAGAGAGACGCTCAAAGCTGTAATCCAGGGTTTAATCTGGTGCCCTAAACCATATTACGCACTAAATAAGAGGTGCATGGGCCAGAGGTCTCCCGTGGGATTACGAGACTAAAAGAGAGATGCAGTTTCCCTGTTAGAGGCAGACAATCCAGTGACGGTGCAAATGCAAAACTGCAACACTGTGCTACTGTGCAAATAGGTTTGAGGATAAAAGAAAACTGGTATGGTGGCATTACAGTAGCTCTGCCTAAATCATGGCATGAGGGCACACACACACCTCATCAGTACCTGCCTTCAGCATAATCTCTCTATAGTCTCACATATAGTGACGGGGCACATCACATGGTAGTTACCGATCACCATTCTCCATACCATTGGGCGTGGTTACCTCAGAACCAGCGTGGCCCACATGGTGGTAGCCACCAGAATTTGGGATAGGACCCATGGTGAGCCTCGACTCCTAGCGTTTGTTCAGGGAGACCTGGCAGCGAACAGGGCAGAAAATGCCCGGGGGGGAGGAGGAGGGGGGGCATGTCTGACTGTACTAAACGTACAATAACGCACTACACTCAATGATCTGAGATCTGAAATATCAAGTTAAATTAGCACCTTTAGCTAAAATGTCAACTAATCTTATTGCAAATTAGCTGGCTAGCGTGACGTCACAGCTAAAACCGTCGGTCCCCTTTTTCTCATTTGAAGTTGCAAGCTAGCTGCTAGCTACCTAGAGCTAGCTGCTAGCTACCTAGCTGCTAGCTACCTAGCGCTCCTGCTAGCTGCTAGCTACCTAGCGCTACTGCTAGCTTCCGGTCGGTGCTAAGCCGCTAGTGCTAACAACAGCTGCTGTGAGCTCGCGCCGCTCGCTTTGTTGCCAACTTGGAAAAGTTAAACTCTTCAACTTACCGAGTGTCTTGATTGAGGAAACATCATGTCAACAGTGGATTTCACCGTGTTTCCTGGGACTTAACCGACTTAACGGGCTAGCTGGCGAAGCTAACGGATCCCTAGCTATTTGTTAAATGATTGAAAACGCTGCTCTCGCTCTACACTCTGTCATCGTTTAAATAACGTCAGCTAGGTGTCACTGCAGCCAGATGCGACCGTCTTCCGAGCCGTGCAGGTAAAGCAGGTAAACCACCGACACGATGAAATAAAGCGTCTTCTTCACAGGGCCATCGGGGTTGTGGCAGGAATACGCCTCTCAGGGGAGATCCTCGATGTTGACATATGAGCCACGAACATTCCTCTGCTTTGAAGAGAGGAGCGTCAACTTCTTCTGCATAAAGCGAGCTGTGGGGAGCGGGCGCCCCCTGCGGCACCAAGCAGAACTGCAGGCAGGGACATGACCGCGAACACTTCCGGTTCGGATGGTGGAGGCACGTTTTACGAGCACAACTCATATCTGTACTTGTGCCACTCCCATGTAGATAATGTTCGAGAACTATATTGTGGAAGAATAACATTGACTGTTAAACGATTAATATTTACTGAACATTCCGGTGGTTCTAACATTACAAAAGCACGGCCTCTTGTGGCTTAATTTACAGAAGTGCAGGAGACAGGGACAAAGACAGTGCGAGTGATTAAAGGTAGGTTGTGCAAGATCTGTTGAAAAAAACGCCATAAATTCCATTGGCTTTTAGAAATCTCACCCCTTTCCCCTTGGCACACCTCCCTGCTCTTCCCTCCACCGATTGGATTTGAAATTCTCTAGTAGCTTCGCAGCAGCCAATTAGAAGTTACTTACCCTGCCTTTAAGACAATGACACACAAACTGAATGACATTGAGCAAAAGGTGATTGCTGGCTGGCAGAATAATCTGACCGTGGTCTCACACACATCTTTTAAACCAGGTCCTGCAGGGTAAACAATGGCAAACCCCTGAGGTATATCTGATCTGATGAAACTAAATGAAATGGTCGTACCTGACTTGAGATGGCCAGGTATCCCAGGAGCTGGAGGCATGGATCAATGATGGGATCAGAATCACAGAACAGCAGGAAAGACGGGTTCTCCCATCAGAAATCAATTGGAGGTCGTTTATCGAATACATCTGACATCCTTTTAAATTCATATAGTTGACACTAGTCGTTTCTATGAGGATTTACCATCATGGGAAAAAAATAATGCATGCTTCAAGGAGCTGGATTTTGTTGCCCTGGACATATTAGTTGTAATATAGCAGTGCACTTAACCACGAAATCAAACCACCATGAAACCCACTTAACACACCATCAGCAAGTATAGGAACAAATTTATTTCAATTTAAAACAGATACCTTGTCATTATGTTTCTCACTTAGAAGGCGGCAATGATCATAAGTCATGTTCATGTTTGAATGAGGATCAGGCAACAGTGGTTGAAACAAATACATGAAACACTTTTTTTTAAACAAAGAAATATGGCATGAGTAATGCAACTCAATAATCGATAATAACCAACCGATTCAACCATTTCATCAAGGACTCTGCATCAATGAAAACATCCAAGCCCTCACTTCCGATGCAAAATAAACAGCACATGCGATTATAATTAGGGTTTCTTAAAAATAAACAGCAGATTATCTTTTAAATCTTCAACCTTAAATACAGAATAAAGTATTTGTGTGTACTTAATTATCTATCCGTTTATTTCGTCTCAGGTGCGTTTGTTAAAAAGGGGGACCATCTCAGGGGGGGCATTCAACGATGACCCCAGCGTTGGCACTTAGAGAGAGCCTGGCTCTAGAGAGCGGGGTTGGCACACTCAGTATAATACATCATTTACATTTGGTTTACAATACAAAATAAAGAAAAAAAAATCCTCAGCATTTTTATACACTACACAATTGACCATCAGGCTTCATTGGAGTGAGAAAAAAAGTGTTTTAAGATTATTATTTTTTAAATCAAGTGGTCCTAAATACAATAGTGTTATGCAATGTTTTCTTAATCACACACAGAAGATGTAGAGAAGAAAGAAAAACACTTAAAAGAAAAAAGTGAACAAGCTTCAACAATCTGAAGATGTGCCAACTGCAATGTTGATCTCCAAAAGATGGACATGATTCAAACTTCCTCCAAATGAGAAAACCCAACAGGCCCACAGGAAAGTATTCTACAACCCCAGTCATCCAAATGGTCACAGAGCATGCTTGGTAATGGTACAGATCCGGCGAGGTTGAAACACAGCCTTCACTATTCCAAGGCAATCCAGTCGTTTTTTTTACTGGTCAGCACTCGAAAGGGACAACTCGACAATGAAAGGACGCAATCCAAGAATGAAAAGGGGGTTGCGCTTCATATAGTCTGCCAAGCCACTGTCCAGCTCATAGAGGAGATGGGACGTGTAGTGTGCGACAGAGGGCTGACAAACCACCCAACACAAACCAACAAGCCGGTCAACCCCCGAATTATTGTGCCAAGTTAAGACAGTGACTGGGGGACAAACGGGTTTCCCAGGGTGCGTGTCACTCAACACACAGGTAATGTTCACACACTGGTTAAAACTACTGGTAAATACTTCCACACTGGGTCATCACTCCACTTTAATACTGGCATCTGGATCCATCCAGAAGCTCTCTATGACGGGCAGCTCCGTCTAACTGTTGGCTGTTTGCTTGCTCAGCGGAAAGCTAGTGTAATTTCAAACACACAAAACGGCAGTTATTAAAATTAGTTGGCCATCGGCTAGGACTCAAACACTGTGGGGACACGTGCAATACTTAGTGGTGTCTTAGTAGTAGCGTCTTTTACCGATAGGAGTGTATCTATACTGTACGAGGTCGAGTCCAGGCAACTCCGACACTGATGTGATCAAAAACAAAATGAGGAATAGTGACGATCAGGCGGCAATTCATCATCCGAGAGCCAGAAACAGGATCCAGTTGATTCACTATTGGGCCAGAGAAACATAAACTTGAGTGTCGGTCACCTCTCTCACACCTAATTTGTTTGCATTAAATAACTTGCCTATAAGTCTTACAGCAGGAAAGTGATCTCCATCTATAAATAAGGATTAGTGGATGACTCGGTTCACTGTGGTCCTACTGTCTGCACTGTGATAGCCCTTAATGAGGATGAAGGAAAAGTCACCGGTAGAAAGAAATATGTCTGCACATCACTGGCACTATCGAAGCAAGCTTCAAAAACGGGAGGGAGAAAAAAAACAATGCAAATACGACATAATTTTTGTGTTAAAATTACAAATAGCAAGCGTGGACCACGTGGGTCTTCAATCACCGATAAAAAATTCCACCTATTTTCATATTGTACAATTTCTAAGTACGCGTTACAGCGCTGTGTCTATAAAACAAGAGGAAATACAAGTTTTCTTTTTAAAGTAAACAAAAGAAATGTGGGGGCTCCTAAAGAAAACATTCAGTATTATCATGGATGGAGATGTGGTGGCAAGTACAAATGGAAATGTCTTAATAGAAATAGAAAGCAGAGATTAAGTCCATACTATACCAGACAAGTGTTTTTTTTGTACGTTTTTTTTAAAGTTTTTTTTTTACAGCAGTTCAGACTCAAGTAGGCTCCGCCACGAGAAAGGAGCAATTCAACATGACAGAATCAAAAGCAGTCAAATTATCAACATCTTCAAACCTGGTCCATAAATTAGATAAATAAAAAAAAATCTTTAATTATTCTTTTTAAAATCATCTCGTCAACACATATTGTGAAGAATCTTGCCAGCCCTAGTTCGTATTACTCTGGAGCCGGAGCTGGAGTAGTGTGGCGTTGTGAGGGTGTACGAGGCCAGATGGGCGGAGCGTCTCTTCTCTGACTATCGCTCCACGTCCGTTTCCTCAACACCACTCAGTGCAGCTGTGAGGTGAACTAAATCCATAATCACAGTATCAATACTACCATTAAGTAATTGGAGAGAGAAAAAAACTGTACGCTATCGGAAGAAGTGGATTTTTGGGGGTGTTTTGTTTTTTTTGTGTGCCAAAGATGTACCACAGAGCCTTTTTTTGTACAGGAGCGTTTTTGTGTAAATGTATTTACAAACAAATATACACAAAAGGTTTGCAGACTTCAGAGTGTGTTTTCTGTGAAAGAAGGTTCCTAGCCCCCACCTCCCTCCTCTCACCACCCGACAGCGAGCAGAACATTTTATAAACAAAGTGACTATACAGTAAAAAATAAAATTAAAAAAAGTAAACAGAAGCATGTCCTGTGTCGATATAATGGGGTGACCGCCGTGTCACCGTCAGGGATTTTATCTCGTCTGCGTGATGCAGGTATGAGGTCATCAGAGACGTTACCGCGTGGAGTCACACATCCGGGGCATGAGTGTTTTACTCACATCTCTTATCAAGTCAAATAAGCCAAATAATTGATTAGCTGATTAAGACGTGGTGCTCCAGTGTTTTACTTTGGGTAGTCCAAGTGCCTAGGTAATACGTTTTTTGAAACACTTGGTGACATCACACTCCCCTCG
>CABFOT010081628.1:0-11006 GCA_900660305.1 Cetomimus sp. NI1144 | reverse complement strand
GCCGTGACCTATAAACAATGCGCCCGTCGTTCCCTTTTTTTTCTTCTTTTTTTTTCTCGTCAGCGTGAGTGTGTATGGAGAGACGCAGCCTGCAGAGACCGTTTGATCAAGCTGTATTTCTTTTATAATATATTAGTGAAGTTAATTGGTTAACTATCACCTGTCGCTGTTTTATCTCATTATACATGTCATGAGCGTCTGAAGCGTCCGGCTGCCATTGTCAATGAAAACTGGCTTCTTGGAGCAGAGTCGCATCGAGGAGCGTTGTGAGCTTAACTTTATGCAATTGAGCGGCATCTGCGCTGGGCAGGGTGGCACCTGGGGTGGCCAATCAGATTCTAGGGGTGGTACATGCCACCCTAGGCCACTCCCTAGACACGCCTATGAGTACAATCCACTGTTCTAATACCACATCTGTGCCATTTGTGTTTTCAGGGACCCCTTCCTAATACATGTGGCCACTTCTGGGAGATGGTGTGGGAGCAGAGAACTCGTGGTGTAGTGATGCTGAACCGTGTCATAGAGAAAGGATCTGTAAGCAGTGGTTTCTTTATTCACAGAGGAAATAATGTAGATGTGACACAGCCTCAGTAACTGTTGTTTGACCTGATATCAATACTGCTATTTTGTAGCCCTCATGTAAATATAACTCAATTTGACTGTAGGTGAAATGTGCTCAATATTGGCCGCACAGAGAGGAGAAAGACGTTATCTTTGACGACACCAATTTCAAGCTTACCCTTGTTTCAGAGGACATCAAGTCTTACTACACAGTCCGTCAACTGGAGCTGGAAAATCTGTTTGTAAGTTTTCTCTCTAGTTTCTGCTATTTTTGAGGCCTGATCTGTCAAAGTCAAATTACTTTTGAAACCTCACAATGACTTAAGAGAAAAACGAGTTTCAGGTTAGTGGTTGCGATACTTACTGCATATTGGTCCTGGTCTCTTCTTTGCTCCTTTAACTCACTTGTTATATGGCTGATTTGTTTCCCCCCAAATCTCCCTCTACAGACTCAAGAAACTCGGGAGATTTTACATTTTCACTACACCACTTGGCCTGACTTTGGAGTACCAGAGTCTCCCGCCTCCTTCCTTCATTTCCTGTTCAAGGTGCGAGAGTCGGGTTGTCTCAATTCGGACCAGGGACCAGTGGTGGTGCACTGCAGTGCCGGCATTGGACGTTCTGGGACCTTTTGTCTTGTTGACACCTGCCTCTTACTGGTTCGTACACAGCTCTGCTATTGAGAAATCATGAAGTTGAGAGACTTTACCTCCGGCTCTATTGTCATTGACATTTTTCATATGTCTATTTATCAACTGACGAGTGCGGTAGTAGATTTTTTTCAAGGAACCAATAGTCCGGGGCGTGAGGGTTAGAGCTGTAGTGCCCTGACACTAGATGTACTATTCTGCGGAATATGTCTGTGTCCTGCAGAGTTAACACTTTCCCGTATTATTTAGCGGCTGGTATCTGATACAATTCCATTTCATTGTGTACTTTCAACTCTAACCTTGCACGTACTGTTCTGTTGCATTTAGATGTCAATCCGCAAGGACGCGTCATCTGTGCGTATTCGTGAAATGCTACTGGAGATGCGACGCTATCGTATGGGCTTGATTCAGACAGCCGATCAACTCCGCTTTTCCTACCTCGCTGTTATTGAAGGTGCAAAGTGCATCATGGGAGACACATCTCTGCAGGCAAGTCCGTTCTCCCTTCAGCCCTTTCCTTTGGTGGTTTTAAGACACAGGTGCCACATATTTTCTGTGGGATGTCCATTTTTTGGTCAGATTAAGAAAATGCACATGCACAAATAGCTCCTTGCTGTATGAAATGTGTTGCTAAAGCCTCATGACATGTGAATCTTTAGTTTTTCTTTATTTCATGTATTTTTAAAATACTAAATTTTCTACATGTTGTTGATCAAGGAATCTTGGAAAGAGCTCTCAAATGAAGAAGATGTTCCCCCAGAGTTCACTCCTCCCCCTCCTCCTCCTCCTCCTCCTCCTCGTCTGCCCCCTGCCAGAGACCCTCACAATGGCAAAGTTGAGCCATCCTTCTTTCCAGAAAGTGAGATCATCCAACAGAATGATATCCACACTCTGGGGTAAACATCACAATCATCTTTTTGAATTACTTTTTCTGTCTCCTTTTTTTATTTTTTATTTTTTGTCTTCTATCTGTCTTCATTTGAATTATTTCTAAAAGGGACACAAACATTATTTGTTTGCAGAACAGCATCCTTGTCTGCAGGATGAATATCTCCGGACTACCACATCACTCTTCTCACTATGTTTCCTCATTCAGGTCCTCACAAGAGCTGCGAAGGAGGTATACTGCCCCCCAGCCTCCTCCTGAGTCTGTTGATCAGCCGGATTGCCAGATGGGAACCGGAGATCATACCTCCAATACTCCCACCAAACCCCAGCAGCAGCATGAGGCAGCAGAGCAAGAGTTAACCCAGGCAGCGGAGCAGCCAGAGGAAAGCCCTCCTGCACCGCGGTCTTGGTCCCCTCTACTAGTCAACATGTGCCTGTGCACGGCATTGGCGCTCTGTGCTTATGTCTGTTATCGAACCTGTTCCCACTGATGTCTTTTCTTCTTCCTTCTTTTGTTCCTTCCTTTCTTTTCACTGTTTCTTGCAGAGTGAATTAGGCTGGTGGGCCAGCCTTCTTTGACTCTGGGTTTACTCTGCAAGCGAGTGAATTATTTGGACTTCAGCAGATTCAGGTTCACTTGTTTCATTTACAAACGCAGTTGCAAGGGGTCGGCTGGTTGGGGTTAAGGGGCTGCTGTTTCCCGATTCCCCACCATAATTCCCCTTCAGTCTGTCAGTTTGGATGCTCAGGGCCTCAATTCTTCAGGTGTCACATCCCGAATGCACGTGCCGACTTAAAAATAACGGAGTCCACATATGTTTCTCTTTATGGCAGAGGAAAGGCTATGTTTTAGCTCCTGTGTTCTGTGAACCACTCTGTGAACCAAGCTGCATGGTGTGACAGCCCATTTTACACGTGTGCCCTCTCTTCATTTATTTAAGTGTTCCTCCATTTCAGCCTTTACTAATGTGTCCAGTAGGATTTCACAAATCTTTATTTTTCCTCTCCCGGATGGATCAGAAATCACAGAGATTTCTGTGTCATGTTATCTGCCTTCATTAGTGACCCATGTAGGGCTGCAGGTGTGTGTGAGTGTGTGTGTGTGTGTGCGAGCGAGTGGTAGTTGTTGGGGCTTTCTACTGATGCTTTAGTTAAATCTTAGTGAGAGATATTCAAGCTAACATGATAACATAACGAAGTGAGACATAATCTCGGGTGCCTCGTGGTAATTGATCCACCATGCTTATTATTTCGCCGGTAGCCTGACGGTTACACAGAACCGTCGGTTTGTCGGTGCGGTATGATTTGAACAGAACTGGTGCTTTCACATCTTGAGCTGTTCTGTTTGACTCGCCGTGAGGTTTCTCCCTCCGCCTGGTATTCTCTAAAAGTGTGCTTCATTATTGGCGTCATTCAGGGAGAGCAACGTTTCAGTCACTCTAATGGATTCAATGTGCAGTGGCTTTTCATGCTGAGAGAAGTGAATGTGGAGTAACATACCCGAGTGCACCTGATGTGAAATAATAAATATGTTGTTTTCCGGTCTGAACACAGGAAGCCGCATTTGCGCACAAGAATGCCAGCTTAACCAACGGAGACAAAGAGTAGCTATCGCCCCCACTGTTTTCGCCAGCAATACAAATACTATGTATTATGTCACTCTACGTTTTCAACCTCTGAATGCTAAACCATCCTGCCTGTCTGAACGGGGAGCCCAGGGATCATGAACAAACAAAAAATCTAAACACCAGCACAGGGATTAAAACAATACACTGTAGTGATGATCCGTTTTGCCATGGCGTGGTGGCCCTGAGCTGGCAATATTGTTTTATATCATTACTTTTAACCTTTTAGCATGCTGCCGTTGTGAATCGACAAGTTTGTCCTAAGAAGAGATTAGTTCAGCTGCTAGCATTCAGTTGACCTTTATGACTCGAAAAGGCAGAGTGCTGTACCTTTCTCTAGAATGTATAAATGTCCCATCCATGGACACCATATATATATTATATTTTTTTTCAAATCATGTTTCAGTGTGCAGAGATATTTTGTTTTGCTTCAGCAAGGGATGAAATCTCAACACCTGAGCAGCCATTGCACCGGGTTTTCCTGTTTTTCTATACTTAACGCTGAGCTCGAAAACACGTTTTAACATTTTAATTTTTATTTACATTCATTGTTTTCCTTTTTTTAATAGAAAAGTCTACTGTTGATCTGTTCTGGGCTTTGGAGCACATTTGTGGTCATAACTTTGTTTTCAGTCTTAATTCTGAACCGTAATAAAATGTCACTCATCAATGTGTTTTCGTCTGACTCTCCGGACACCAAACGGGCTGACGTGCCTTATAATGGGCCACAGCTGTCCTTGGTGGTAACGTTCAGCATGATGTGAATCTGAGGTAATCACACAGCCGTGCTTTCCCGTGTATGAAGCAGATCTTTAGCACATTGCAGAAAAAGGTATGAAATTTCATTATTTGTCCCAAGGAAAGAAATGTTATTCTACTAAAAGCAAATCCATGTCCATGCCTCAGCTTGCACAATACTGGACCGTTTTGGGCTGAAGTGACAGATTAACGGAGCCATGTCTTCGGATTCCACATTCGACCGTGTCCAGGATTAATGGCATTGCAAAAAGCTTTGTTAAATGGGACCAATACTCATAATTTGAGTAATCTGAAGGGAACAGCTGCTTCAAGTGTTCCCTGAAAGTGGAATAACACATTACTTATGACTTGTGGAAACATTAGTATATACGAGTCCCTCTGGCCCTCCTGGGCTCGAGGCCCGGACAGCTGTTCTGGTTGTAAACAGTATTGGCTAAGATGAGACTCAATCCTGTGAACCCAACTGCCTGTGCTGGTTAGCCAGTCAGCGTGCTTGGGATCAACAACTGAATTACGTACTCACACCCGTTCTTGACAACTTCTAAAAGCAAGCAAAACAAACCAGGCCAGAGCCAGGCGTGTCTAACATGACCTTGTTGCACTATTCTCACGGTTTGCTTCTCTGTACTTGTTTTATTGCCTGTAATTCCTAACAATGTGGTGCATTGTCATAAATGCAGCTCACTACAATTACCTATTCGATTTGTTTTGCATGTCCTGTACCTTCAAAGGACTTTTGGTGATACTGCTTCACAGACAACACACTTTACCGATCCTCCTTTTCTAATGAGCGTGCACTCTAGAGCAGAGCCCGAGTCCAGGACATGGAGCTCTTGCATTACCACCATGCCAATAGGTGCGTAAAGATGGCAGCCTCCATCACAGCGGTCATTCTGTCTATCTCGTGTTCAGTGTCTGGTTTGCTTTCATGTGAACTGGCAGGAGTGGGTGTTGACATTTGAAAATGTTGCACTGTGTGGGGGATAAAAAAAAGTAGTGGCATGAGTTCAGGAAGACAATAAGTTTGTATTGAACAGTCCACAGCCGATGATGAAGGGTTATGACATGCACCACAGGAACACTTATGGGAATATTTTATGGATCGGAGTGGGGTAGCCAGTGGAATAATATAGTTATTTAATCTGTTCTGTTGCATCCTCTGATTACATTACAGCATGTAGCAGACGCTTTTATCCAAAGTGACTTGCATACAGTCATATTCATATTACATCATCATACAAACATCATATACTCTACAAAGAAGAAACCACAGCACCCGGAGGAAACCAATGCAAACACGGGGAGAACATGCAAACTTCACCAAGAGAGGACCGCCTGATTTCTACTAATGTAGGGCCAGGTTGTATGGAAGCCCATTATTCAATCAAATCGGGTCCTGTCTTGAAAATGGCATTTGGAACAATGAATAAAAGTAATTAATGAAATAAACCTATTATTGATGTTACTACTTTAAATAATAATGCTAGTAATAATTGTATGGCTTCTCAACCAAATTACAAATTGCTATTTAAAAAAAAGGATGAAATGTGTGTTGCACGCATGGTGACCCCCACCTGAAGGGTCATAAACACATCACTGACTTCAGGAGAACCAACTTCTCCCCCAGAGTGGGACTCTGGGGGAGAAGTTGATGTTCCTACATTACTGCGTTAGTCAGTGTAGTTCATATTGTGAATGAATAACATGACTTCTGTGCCATTTGAAGGGTTCTGAGTCCAGTCTTTTACAGGAACCACAAGGTGGCTCTGTGGGACTCTGTGAAACTCACTGGCTCCTTTGCTCTCAGATCAGTGTCTCGTCTTCTTCCTGCAGCCCACACTATCCTGTTCTTTGGACTGCACCTTGGGTTGTTCATCAATTATCACTCTTTTATTTGCCGTCAGGAGTATTGCTCTAGTGGTAGAACATGCCCTTCTTTCAGTTCTCTAGGGGGATCATTATACTGCATGCCACAAATATTCCCCCCTTTCAATGCAGTAATGAAGTTGAAATAATATCTAGCCCCTGCATGAACATGAGTAATGTTTTCTGAAATTGGATGATAAATTCTCATATCCTGACCCTGCCGCAACAGACATGACAGACGTAAAATCAGATTGTTTCATAATAGTTTGTTGCGAAAACAGATCAAGTTCCTTTTAGCACGACAGTTAGTCCTGTACTACTCTGAAATACAACGTTTTCAGCGTAGTACCATGTCGTTTCAAAGTATATATGCTTTGAAGCTTAATGAGAGCAGTTTTCTTGACTTGTCTCCAAGCTGTCTGCATTATCCTACATTATACAACAGCCACGAATGACCTTTGGTTCATTTTACTATAAAGAACATAGCCTTTATGATCAATCTATATTGAGGAGGCAATCAGGGCTTGTCTGGAGACGCATGTGTTGGTCCACACTTTGAAGGCCTCTAAGGGTAAACTAAACTGAACTGCCGCTGGTATATTACAAATGAATTGGCAACGTAACAGTCTTGGCTAGAACTTCCTGTTTGGGAAATAAGAGGGAGGCACTGGCACAGCCTGCACAGGAATGCAACTTAAACGGTGAGTAATAGCACTCCCGACCACGACGGACTGACGTCAAGCAGCAAGATGGAACAAGCTGCGCTCGTCTTCATTGGAAAACTACTATCAAGGTGTTGTCAGGACAGGAAGTGCTCTTAAAGGCATACGGTTCTATTCAGACAGTGTTATCTTATCTGACATTGTTGTCACAATGAGTCATCAGTGTTCTGACTGGTGATTTTCACGGTGTGTTCTTTAAAGCAGCGGTGAAGAGATTTGACAAATGATTAAAAACGTCGAATGGATTTCACGGGGGGGTAGACAGGGTGCTTGTAGAGTTTCTTTTACCACTGCTGTTGAATTAGTGTGATGAGTTTGGGGAAAGATGGCAAGTAGCAAATGAGAAATTCACTCCTAGCTAGTGCTTATGTATGTGACAAATAAATTCTTGAATCTTGAATCTTATACTAAGTCTAGTTGCACACAGTGCTGACAATCAGACAATCAGAATTCATCAGTGGAACTGCTGACGCGTCTTCCAGTGTGTGTCCTCAGTTTTGTTATTAACCTGGAACTTCCCAATAGTGAGCCACCTTTAAGGGCGGGTGGGACGACCTTTGGCTGAAAGTCTAATTTGCAGACTGAAGAACATTTTGACAGAGAGCCAAGTAAGGATCAGGAAATTCCTGAATGTGAAACCGTGGTGGGGAGGGAACGAGTTTTCCAAAAGTATGACTCTGCACTCTGCAGAGTCTGAGTCACCATGCAGAGAGGAATTGATAGCAGGATGTGTGAATACATTGTCATGTTTCTCCGCACCCTTATCATTTCAGAACCTAGTTAGGCTAGTGAATGAGACTTGGTCAACTTTCAGTTTTGATCTTTCTGTAACTACTATCTTAAGTTGTTCCTTAACCTATATCTCAAGAATCTGAGTGTTTCATTGTGTTTTTCACTTCAATGGAAAATTACACTGCTGTCGTCCTGAAACCGCAGCCGCACACTAAGAGGCCGATCTCTTTGGTGATGGTTGTTATGACATCGGTTCCTGTTCCAGTTCCTGTGCCGGGCTGCCATTGTGGACAAAGTGTGAAGCACAGACATTGACGTGACATGCACTTTGGCTGTCATGAGCTTCAGTGCATGCGTGTTGGTCAATAGTGTAAAATACTGAGAGGTTTGAGCTGGTGTTTCCCCCTGGTACGCTACAAGAGCTCCCGCATCCTTCCTCTTGGTGAACGCAACCGGGACCGATGACGTCGACACAGACATAGAGCGCACACGTAAACAACGCTCACCGATCTCCCTACCTCACCACAGATGTCACCAGTGTTCTTTTAGGTTAGTTAGGTATAGTTTATTTGTCACACACATGCACAGGGCGGCACGCGCACAGTGAAATGTTTCCTCTGCATTTAACCCATCAAGGACCCCCCCAGATACACACAAGTAATTGCACATATGCACAAGCTGGAGGGGCCGGAGCAGAGGGTTAATTTTGCTCAAGGGCACATCGGCAGGATCTGCCACCCGATACTGACTCCAACAACCTTCCAGTTGCCAGCTCACATCTTGCCGGATATCTTTTGCCCATCCGGCATTTGAACTGGCAAAACTTCCAGTTGCAAACCCGCTTCTCTACCTCTGGGCTACCTGCCGTAGGTACAGTACTTGCATGTGGGTCAATAGTGTAAAATACTGAGAGCTTTGAGCTGGTGTTTCCTCCTGGTATTCCAAAAACTCATCTCTCCAGAGACCACCGTGATCCTACCTGAACTGCCCTATCCATCTTCTGACATAACCAGTGTCTCCTCTAAACTTTTATAAACTGGCCTATCCTCTCATCTCTTGTTTAAAATAATAATAATAATAATCACACTCTATGAATGCTACTTATTCCTACTGAAGTATTCGATGATGAAGACCATTATATACAGTTGGTTTGACTAATGTTGACAAAGTGTACTCATTGTAAGTCGCTGTGGATAAAAGCGCCTGCTAAATGCCTTAATGTAAGGATGTAAAGTATTGTATTCTATAAGAGCTCCCGCATCCTTCCTCTTGCTGAACGCAACAGGGGCCGATGACGTCGACACAGACATAGAGCGCACATATAAACAACGCTCACTGATCTCCCTACCTCACCACAGATGTCACCAGTGTTCTTTTAGCTTACTAATGCTGTCCTCCTAGTTCAACCTAGTGCAACAACCAAAAAAAACAGTGCTATGGATGTTACGTGTGATGTGCCGTTTCCTGACATGCAGATGCTTCGGTCCCAGTTGAGATAAGCTGATAAGAGCAGGCATCGTGTGCAACTGTAATGGTAGATCACTGTCAAGATGAGTCTGTGGTTGTTACACCATCGGATGGAAAAGAGGTGACTGATGTGAACGTGAGGATGGCCACGTATCTTAGCTGGTGTGGTGAGTTCATGCCTGCCACCAGTCAACACACCCTACCCTGTTTCCTGTTGAGTAATTGGCACATGTCAAAGCCCCACAGATCACTACCACTTCTATTTAAAGTCCCAGTCCACGATTTTACGACTGTGTTGAATTAATAAAGAGTATGTATGCACATATTCTTGAAGGGCGATATTTACAGATGGAAAATAGTCTTCCTCAGCGTTACCATTCTGTCATGGCTCAGAATAAAAGTCGACACTGTAGCACGAGCCCGGTAACACATTTTTAAAAAAAAAACGTCCTTCACCCGCTATATTTATGTCAAACTCACGTTTAACTTTTTCAAATTGCCATTCAATGCATAAAGAGCACTGTCCATCAATTTTGATTTGATAAAATTGTCTTTGGGCTTTTCAGGCAGAGTTACCGTTTTGTTTAGAGTTGCATTGAGGATTGAGCTCTCACCCTCCTACATGTGAACGGTCATCATTGGCAAATCCCTTGATAGCTACTATTCCAGTTAGTTTCCACTTCTTGTAGGTATGTAGTCTTTTATCTCTATGCTTGATTGAACATCGGTGTCCCTGCACAACGAACGGAATGCACACTGTTTTTTTGCGCTCTAATGTTTGGACCGATACAATTCATGCAACTTATCTTTCATTTAAATGTGTGTTGTTCAGTAAAAGAGACATTTTCACTTCCATTATTTTAACAGTCTGTGAGTCCCTATGGTCAAACGAAAACAGGACCTTAGCTTATTTGACCCCGAGATAGTGGATCTGGTAATCTAGGGCGTTTTTAAAGGAGTGTTTTGAGGAACAGTGCAATGTGCTTAACTTCCTGTACTGATAGAAAGCTGGAGTATTTGGACGTCTTCATTTTATAGAATTCTTCAAAAGTACACATAAATTATACAAAGTATACATAGACTTACACAGGTTTTTTGTCTGTGTGCACCTGCCTACATGGACTTATTATGTCATTATAAAAACAACTATAAAATGATCAACAGTCAAAATCACACAATATCAACAATAAATAAATCGATGTTTAATGCATAATAAATGATAAGCAGTATGAGTGTGTGTGTGTGTGTGTGTGTGTGTGTGTGTGTGTGTGTGTGTGTGTGTGTGTGTGTGTTTGTGTATGTGAATGCCGCGGCCAGACTGGCCAGACTGGTATTCGATCAACCCAAATTCTCCCATGTCACACATGTCTTTTCAGGTCACTTCACTGGCTACCCATCTCTGCTCGCATCAAATTCAAGACACTAGTACTATCTTACAAGGCAGTACATCAAACTGCCCCCCCATGTTTACAATCCCTGGTCAGGTTCCAAACTCCTGCTCGCTCGCTCGCTCCGCTCCTCCACCTTTGCAGGTCGCCTAGCCCCTCCATCATTGCGGGGACTTAGAGGTCGATCATCACAAGCTCGACTCTTCTCATCCCTGGTGCCACAATGGTGGAACGAGCTTCCCCCATCTGTCAGAACAGCTGAATCCCTTCCCATCTTTCGTCAGAGATTAAAAACTCATCTCTTCAGAATATACCTGGATCCAACCTGAACTGACCTATCCTTCCACT